>CAFUXE010000263.1:158039-173385 GCA_903364295.1 Serranus cabrilla
AAAAAAAAAAAAAAAAACATAGCCTCAATGTAATTTTAATCACAGTTATTAAATATTTGATTCTGCTGCCAGTGACCTGGGATCTGTTATTTGTTGCATGGAAATAGCTCCTTATAAAGTGACGGTGGGGTTTGTTTAAGCTTTGACCCTCAGGTTGATAGTTAATGAACTTTCAATGTGTAATTGTGTGTAAATCGAACTAAACTCCTCCATCTTCCCGTCCCTGCAGATATCTGTCTTCTCCAGTTTCTGGAACTACAGACCTTTCTAATTCGCCTCCTGCCCGTCCACCAGAGACCGGTCAGACTCGAACCAACCACGCAAGTGTAAGGGACATCTTGGAAAGATTTTTATTTGACATATATATATATATGTATATTTATCATCCAGTCATTCAGTTTCAAGTGTTGCAGGATTAGTTGAAGGAGCCAATCAAACCCCAACAGATGATTCTTATTCCCAGTTATGTTCGCCCAGCTCACTGACATTTCTGTGGGCGTTGCATCTCACAGCACTGAATTGAACTTCTCAATGATTGAATGTGATTGTCGCTGATTTATTATTAGAATCATTTTTATTTGTTACATTCAACGTAATACTTTATCTTGCTCGTGTCTAAAAGTTATCATCTGAACTTCGTTATTGTGTGGAACACTAATTTGTGCACTCAGGGCTGGAAGACTAATCAGATCGAAGAGGTCACAGTGGTCAAAGTTTTTCATTCACAGTAGTTTCCTCATCTTTTTGCATTCTCTTACAATATAATCATAATGTTGGTGGTTGCAAAATTGGCTGGTCCGAATCAGTGGAACGGTTGCCGAACTTTCACTTTCTTTAATGCAGAAAAAATTAAAGAAAACCAAAAACATTTTCGTCACTCATTGGTTGGGTATGTCGAGGGCTGGAGTAACAAAAAGACAATGTACTTTGTTGGGACTCCGATCATTTGCATCCCAGAATGCAAATCTTAGCCAGATCGTATTTCCAACACAAGCGAATGAAATGATCCGACTGAGAACACTTTCTCAAAAAAGTCTTTGTGCAATTGGCACCCAAGTACAATTGGAAACTACACTCTGGACTCAACATTGCTATTTGGAAAGTGTAGGTTTGGAGCAAACTAATCCCTAAAAAGTCTGTGTTAGAAACTGGAAGTGGGCATTTACTATGCAGTAGTAAATCTAACAAAAGATATTGTTAAGTTGCATTATGGGATGCATAAGAGGAACTAAAAGACCAGGATGTTTTGACCTTGACTTTACAGATTTGGCCTATCCTTCTGTCATCCGTTATCAGTTTGCCAATTTATGGAAGTGTAAAATCATTGGAGGGAATTTTTCATTTGTCGATTTACAGTACATCCACCTGTAGAAGTGAAGCTGTCCAGAGTTCAGCATCTTGTCATTGTCCTCGAGATGACGCTACTTGGGGCTTTAAAAAACATCCTTAATCTAATCATTTTATTCATTACTTTCACTTAAGTTAACTTAAGTTCAGGTTTAAAGCACAGGGTGTTGTTGAACAGTATCTGGGCAAAGAGAGGTTCTTGTTTTGTGGGAGATATCTGAGCTGTGAGGGGAAGCAGTAGTATTAGGAAAACATTCCCCACTGTGATCTTTGAGGGTGATACAAACATGTTGGTCAGAGAAGATACTGTTGTGTCTGTGAATGAGGAAACATATTATCTGTTCGTGGACCAGTTTCAATGTCGCTCTTTCACTTGGATCTACACCTGTGGAGTTCCCCCTCAATGCTGATCACACAGGTGAAGTCAACTAAAGAATGAGGTTTCAGCCATTACACAATGTTTACATCATATGGGAAGGATGGAGAGATGGAAGAGATTTCCATGACGTTTTGTTTTCAGGCACGTCGGTGTTACTAAGTGCCAAGTCGGAGCTTTCAGAGAAATCTGAGTTTCCTGGTGGTCATTACAACTTCAATGTTGATGTCAGTGCTGGTTTCAAGTTAGAATTTCTGATATCTTCAATATGACATTAACGTGGCATTAGAGTGGACATTGGAGCTGGGCTACTGCTTTGTTTATTTCCCAATTGTGGCGGAAATGATACAATTTACATTTCTTGTTTGTTACTGCAGGAATGTGTCTAAATGATAAGCTACTTGTCATGTCTGCTGATGTGATCTTTGATTTCAAGTGTTTGCCTACTCTTTGTTCATATTTATTTTACAAATTTTGCACATAAAGTATGTTTTTGATTCCATGTGAATGAGATGCTAATCCAATCATGAACAAATTACTTAATTCCAGTAAGTGTTAATTTTGAAAAGCTGCCTCTCAAGTAAAAATGTGGAAATTATTTATCTGATGTCTGTGCAATAAAAATATTCCAATCAATAACCTTTCCATGTTAATCACTCCATGCTGACCTTTGTTTCCTCTCATTAAACTAGTTTGTCTCCAATGCAATTACAGCTAAATTCCACCAGGTGCGTCTGTAATTCAGCACAGAGCAGATTGTGCGGGACAGGAAGTTACCAAAATAAAAACATCCTGTTAACTTCAAAATAAAACACACCGTGTTCACAGCAGATCATATTTCCCTTCTGTACACTTTGAAAACGTCACAATGGGCAGAGACAGGCCTGAAGTCTGCGGGTCAGATGGAAATGTTCAGGTATTTCACCCAATTGACACAATGGATGAAGAGATGTTAATTGTAGCGGTCAAAAATAGCGAGATTATATATGACCCTTCACATCCTTTTGATAAGGACAACACCTGTTCTACTACTATGGATGGAAAGTGTTCTCTTTAGACCAGGGATGTCAAACTGATCCAGGAAAGGGCCGAGTGGCTGCAGGTTTCTGTTCCAACCAAGAAGAAACACACCTGAATCCAATCAATCAAATCACCTCAGCTGTCTTCAATCAGTTGATTAATTGGATCACCTGTGCTCCTGCTTGGTTGGAACAAAAACCTGCAGCCACTCGGCCCTTTGCTGGATCAGTTTGACACCCCTGCTTTAGACTACATCCTGCGATATCGTGCTTTTAGGCTTTTACACGTGAATTTGCTAAGTGGGTCCTGCGGTCTGGCGGAGCGCACCACTAACTGGTGAGCTTTGATGGACGGCGGAGGACGGACCGCAGCGCGGCGCAGCCGTATCGCAGCGAAAACGCACCCGGTGGGATTTAGGTGTTATACAAATAATTTTTAGTGTGTTGTTTCTAAGGAGCATTAACATTTTATATTCAGTAACAAACACTTTCCACAGACATGCACCTCAGACGTTTTACAGCAGCTGTGCATTTCGCCAGGTCAGTGTACCAAAGGTAATGAAAGCGCTCTGAGATCTCTAACATGCTGGTGAAACCTTTGCCTTCAGAACAACAGACAATCAGTATCTTCTATTAATTTTACTGTTATTATTATTATTATTATTATGGATGCCTTCATATGATTTAAGTACTACGTCCTCTACAAATGTCTTTGTGTTTGCTTGGATAGTACTCTATGGAAGCCCATTTCCGCCACTTGATGAAACAGAAATGCAATCTAATAACTCAAAATAATGAGTTAGTAAGTCAACATAATGAGATGCTAAGTAAAAATAATGAGATAGTAAGTCAACATAATGAGATGCTAAGTCAAAATAATGAGATAGTAAGTCAACATAATGAGATGCTAAGACAAAATAATGAGATACTAATAATTGATAGCCACACTACTTTGGTGGGACCATTACGATTGTCCACATAAGTACAAATGACAATGTAGTAAAATAGTGTTGGTTTAATTGAGTGTTCTGTACATAAAGTTAAGTATGGGATGCATGTTGGTCCCCAATTTCCACTGAATCCACCCCAACGTCGACAAGGTGGGTCTTTGACGCCGGACCCGATATCAGTGTGTCAATTTGACTTAGTATCTCATTATTTTGACTTACTATCTCATTATTTTGACTTAGCATCTCATTTATTTTGACTTAGCATCTCATTATTTTGACTTACTATCTCATAATTTTGACTTACTATCTCATTATTTTGACTTACTATCTCATTATTTTGAGTTATTAGATCGCGTTTTTTTTCATCAAGTGGCGGAAATGGGCTTCCATAGTACTTCATAAATGAACATGGCATAAAAAAAAGGAACACAGTGGCCTTTTCAATTAAATTTATACATATTTGTTGCTTTGTAAAACATTCTTTCAACAGCCAAAAGAAAGAGGACGTGATCATGAAATCTACAGATGCATAAAAACACAGCTGAGTGTTGATTGCAGATCCTCTGTGGTGTCATAGCAATTAAACCCACATAAAGCGACAAACAAAAAGATCAGATGTGTTAAATTACTGGAACTGGTGATCAAAGGACTCTTGAACAATGGCATTCTCTATGCAGATCAACTTCATTTGCTTACAGGATGGTGAAAGTGAAATCAAAACTTTGACACAAAAGTCAAACTATTATTGTTTTGCTTGTAGTTCATCAACCGCCACAATACTGATCAGTGCTGTTCGGCTTTCAGGGCTCCAGAGCCATGTTCTCGATGCCAACCTTCCGACTTCGAGGCTGTTGAGGAAAGGAGGATAAAGGAATCACCTCAGCTCAATTTTAGTTGATTTCACTTCCTGACAGGATCTCCCTCTAAGGTGGTACATACATAAGAAATATGAAGGTTGACTTGGATTCTGTATTGCTGCATTGAGAGGCAGGTATATCTGTTAAACCCCATGGCTCATTTCTATAATGTGTTTGCTTCTTTGTAACTTGTCCTGTCCAGCTATGTCTGAATCACACCGTCATTCACTGCTGCTTATATAACATAAAAAACTCAGTCGTTTATTCCACAGTTAGTTGTTGCACAACTGTCATTTTTGCATCTATAAGATCAAACACATTGAATTGAGGGATTGTTAGCATGTCCCATGTCTTTCAAGCTGATTGCTCAGAGCTCTGACCTGAACTACTTTTTAATCAATGATTAGAACTTGAAATGTAAGCTTGTGGGTGTTTAGCCATCCCATTCTTTCTCTGATTTTTGCCTTCCAGTCAGCACCTCACTACAACAAATGTGTTCACTTCTCTGGTATGTGTGTAATTACTTTCTCATCATCACAGCAGTAGCAGCAGCAGCAGCAACAGCGGATCAGGACCAGGATGACCAGCAGCAGAACCAAACCTGAAAACACACACAGTACGACAACCAGTGAGTGAGTTGACTACAAGTCATCAGTGTTCAGTGTAGAACTTTACCCTTGGCAGCCAGAGCATCACATGTGGTTTACCAGACAGGCTGAATCTCAAAGTCCACCCTAAGGCCTAAAGCCCCAAACCCTCAGGAATGAAACTGATGTCACCTGGTAGTGTTTGAGGGGCTTTAAGGGATCAAAATGGTACAAATAGGAACAGGACAGCACCTCACAAGGACATAAAATCGTAGCCTTGACATGTCAAAAAATGTTCCGAATCACTTTATCCACCAAAAGTACATAATTGGGATTAAGATGATTCACAGCTTTATTCTATTCTTACTGACCATGATGACTATTTTGTACTACAGATGTTTTTTGGTCCTCATTTCTTTTATTTTTCCTGATGGAGGGGTTGAGGAAGAGGACGTGTTGAATTTCCCGACGTTTATATTCTGCAGTTGCCTTCAGTGAAAAAGATTCATGAATACGGTCCCTAAAGCTGTGAAGCGGCTAAAGAAATCATCGACCTATTTACCCCCTAAAATCCATTTCTTTCACCTTCACTCACCAATGAAGATGAAGAAGAGTGCAAAAAAGGCGATGTCCCAGTCCGACTGGAAGAACTGCAGTCTGGAAAACACATGGCTGAACTGATCCTGGAGCTGCTGTTGCAGGTCTCTCTGCTCCATCGCTACGTCTGCTTTCAGAAACAGCAACAAACAGGCTGAACTGAAACACCGCAGACTTTATGGCACAAAGTTGACGAATTACCTACCTTAGATAAATTACAGAAAAGGAAGGGAATGTTTTTAGGATTTTCCAGCATATACAGTGGTGGAAAAAAGTTTTTTGACACCCTTGAAATTTTACCCAATCTCAAATATTATGATAAAATATTTGTGGAAAAAAAATATGTTTTGTGTTTCAAAAGGTGTGCCTGCATCAGGCATACAAACAAATACAAAGTATACATTTTTTTGTTTGTTTGCAAGAAAAACTAACAAAACAAATGGACTAAATGTCAGTTCTCAACATTGTCGGCATCAAACTCATCAAATATCAGAGAATGTGTTCAGAACTGAACAAGAAATAAATAAACCATCACATCATCAAATTAATATTTAGTAGTCCTGCCACGCAGTAGAGCTCTAATCCTGGCTGGCATGTTCACCACGAACCTTTCACACTGTTGAGGGGTAATCTTCTCCCATTCTTCTAGAATTACTGCTTTTAATTCTTCTAAATTCTTTTGTTTATGCTTTGAAACAGACCTTTTGATAATGCACCACAGATTTTCAATGGGGCTCATGTCCTTGGATTGAGCTGGCCACTCTAGGACCTGGACACTGTGTTCCTGCAGCCAGGTTCTACTGGCCCTGGATCTGTGGCAAGGGGCATTAACTTGTTGAAACATTCATACATACTGCAGAGTTTATCCAACTGCTGAAGGACAGCATCTGCACTTCCTGGTTATCTGGCAGCAGCTGTACTCTTCCTGGCTGAGAATCTGTATCTTCAGGCGTGTTTCCTGCGTTAGGTTCCTTGTTTGTAGCCATTTTTTTTTTTAGCCATTGACACGAAGCACGGCAACAAATATTGTGTCTTTTAATAAAAAGCACGACCTTCATTAGTGGATCACTGGTACCAAAATGACCCAATACTCAATATTTCTAATGTTTTTTTATGTCACCAATCAATTTTTTGTTTTTAATGGCTTTTTAGGATTTGTTTAGCATTTTGGCTGTGACTGTATTAAAAGAAATTGCACTTGAAGACCTAAGAGTGATTTTTAATGCATTATTTCACAAATGCATGGGGTGTCCGAAAACTTTTTTTCACCACTGTGTGTAACATATGAATAGAAAATAGAAATAACAAATGCTATTTAAATCATATGGGGATAGGTACTTCCAGTTGTGAGTATGATAAGAAATATGTTGTTGATCGGAACCTTTAGAAAAGAGCAGAGTTGTATTCACAAATGAATACAACTGGATTTAAAAAATCCACAAATCTCTGCTTTCCAGTGATACCTAATTTATGCAATTCTAAGGCCGTTTAGGGACCTCAGTGTGTTGAAATATTCAAATACAAAATACAAAACTTAAATGTGTAATGCATGCAAAAACAGCATGGTTCTTGCTCAAAACTGTATGGGATTTTCATAAAGCAGGCATGTATGTAAAGACCAGACTTGTAGGTATTTATAGAACCCATTTTCATTCACATATCTTGAAGGTCAAGGGACTTTACATGGTAATAGTTTCCTCACAAATATTTGATCTTTGGAGCATTTTTGCTTACTTTCTGACAAGCTAGTGTAGTGAACCACAGTTAGTCTTGAACGCAACCCCAGTAGGAAACTCCCCTTAGCTCCTCCCCCTGTCCAGGATAGTATAAATCCCTTCAAAATGGCTCCTGCAGCCTCTCTCTGGTCCCTGGTGGTGACTAGTTCCCCATTTGTTTGATTTAAGTTTGTGTTTTACCCACTAACTTGTGCCTCTTGTGTTTTTAGGCTCCCTGCTGCTGTTCTGTTTGTTTCTTTATTAGGTTTTGCTTTCTTTTTGGACCAGCTTTATCATCAGTTTGGCCTTATTCACACTCTTTGTTTTGAGTGCTTATGTTTGGTCCAAGTTTAGTTCAAGTACCTTTTGCTTTGCTTGTTTCTAGATTGTTTATCAGTTGGGTTGGTTTGGTTATTTTCTTGTTTCTCTTGATTTGCAGTGCGGCCTGGTTGTCCTCAGATGGAGGCTAGGCACCGTGGTGAACACCTTATTCCTTCTTTTGTAGTGTTACACTTCAGATCAGGAAGAGGGGGTACTGTCCTAGTAGTCTGCCTCCCACTGGGGTCCAAGCCCACTGCTTTTAGTTTTCTGTTAGTAGTTTAGTATTGTCGTCTTTCTTTACAGATGCGGTCTTGCTCTTAGGTATGACCACATTTCAATTAACTTATTACATTAAATAGCCTGGCTCCGCCCGCCTACGTACTTCCGCTCAATTCGATTTAGTTTCAGTACTAGGTCTGGGTCTGCCGTGTATTACAACGGTGATTTTCCCTAAATTTTGTCCTGGGAGTGTCCTGAGTTTGTCCTCCAATCAGCAATCAGGAGGCGTGGCTGAGTACAGTGATGGTCGAGCACAAGCTTCAGTTGTAGTCAAACGAATACCCGAAAGCAGCAGAGAGACCATGGATGCTAACGAAGCTATTCGATCTGTTGTGGAAACACTGCCAAATATCTATAGATTAAGTTCCAGCAGGAACGGGCTCTACTTAGTTTTGTTGAATGTAGTGTTTCTATGCTCCCTGCATCTGTTTGTTTACCGGCAGGCAGGACTCCGGCGCATGTAATACGTTAGCAAGGCAGATCCAGAGTGGCACAATGGCAGAGCCAATAGATTTTAAACTTCAGCAGCACCCGTCTTCGAATGAGAGAGCAAACTTCTGTATGGCAGTTCTAGACCTTCTGTACAAATGAAATGAAGTACAAAGGTCTAGTTAGGACTATAACAATAAAAGTATTTTTTCCTTATCTACGTCTCTGCCTCCTCAGTCACGAACCTGTCCTTTATATTTTGCATTCTACTAGTTTATTTCCCTGTTTCTTATATCCTTGGATGCAAGTCCCCAGGTGGCGTTGTCGGTTGTCCCCCCCCATATCTAACTTTAAAAACACTCCTTTACGCCTCTCGCCACACTAGCATGACATCGTTGGTATCAGTTGATTTCTTTCATATTGTTAGAGCTGGGGGGCCTTAAAGCCTCCCTGCTCCACCCAAATCTTTAGTCTATACTTGGCTTTTACAAAACTCAAAAGAACCATTTATTGAAAGAATAATAACCAGATGCAATGAGCAGCACTGGACTCTGCAGTGACCAAAACCAGAACACAATACAGAGTGAAGAACAATTCCTCTTTCCACAATTATCTTCTGGGTTTAGGACAAACCCCTGTCAATATGTTGGACTTTGCAATTGGGCAATTTGGGATGACCCAGCAGCCAACCAAAGCTGGTCATCTGATGTTAAACAGAATTTACAGAATTTTTGGTGTGTATGCAGATGTGTGTTGGATCTGGAATAGCTAGTTAGATAGTGCTTATCTAACTCTAGTCAGCTCACAGGAGATTTACAATGTAAACCATTGACTTTTATGACCTGAAACTTAACAAAGGAATGTTCCTTCCAGTAAAATGATCATATAGTCACAGCTACACTCATTAACCCTATCTGCTAATCAGCTGACTTCCTTACCCTGTCAATATGTTAGCATAAAACTACAGCCTCAGAAAGATGGAAAGTCCGCTGAGGATGCTTTTGTCCTACAGTGGTTAATAGCTCTAGAAAAACATTATGTAGAACAGTGAAATGTATTTATTCCTTTAATTATTTATTTTCAAACAGGAGTGGTAGTTGTACTGCATTTGCTCAGGGCTCCATGCTAGTCAAGAATTGCAGATAAACTGTACAGCTCAGAAAACAGAAGCCCAATGAAACTTTAAACACCATAGCTTACATATTTATGTATTGGTATAGATAGGGCTATCCCAAATAAATGCATGCGCTTCATTTTGTGTTGACTGGTAACTAGGCGAAGAATAATTGCATTAATCAAAGTGTACTTCAATTACACGAAGATTTCAAAAATGAAGACAGAACGAAGAATATTTGTAACATTTTTAGCAGGTAACTTACCTGTAAATCGCTTGTTTTGTGCCTTGTTTCCTTCCTCTAAGGTCTACCTGACGTCAGCTGGCACACCTGTTCCCCGTGACGCGCACGTTGGGTTCTACACTTACGGTAAAGTTAGATAAATATTCACAGATTCGTTGTTACCGTGTCAATAACTAATCAACGGAACGATGCTTTCAGAGAAACATGTATATCCAAACCCCAGTTATGTAGACTGCAACCTACAACCTGATTTTTATCAATACGAGCTGTCCTTCGAGAACGACAACTTCAATTGGCTCCTGTGCGCTGTCGACTTTGGCTCGAATGCGCAGGGACCGTCTACAAAGTGCAAAACCGAAGAGAGATGCAACAAAAATGATCAATATCACCATGGAAAGGTGCAGGATAAAAAAAAAAATCCATACACACAATAATCTATCCCAGATGGTTATACTACAAGTATTATTTTTGGAAAACATGCATTTGTGTTATTTATGTGAATATTTTTGTCATAAAATATGTAATAAATTTGCTATAAAAGGTTAGGGTAGTACTAAAATACACACACAAACAGGCTCATCTTGATTACACTACAACAATAGTTTTGGGAAAACATACTTTTATGTGATCTATATGAATATTTTTGTCATAAAATATGTAATAACATTGCTATTAATGGTTGGAGTGGTACTAAAATCCCCTCACACATAAACAAGCTCCCCTTGGATAAACTACAACAATAATTTGGGGGAAACAATATATATAAATTACATAAAACCACATTTTCCCCCAAATAATTGTTGCAGTTTTAGCAGTGCATTTATGTGTCAGGGGATTTTAGTACTACTACAGCCTTTAATAGCAAAGGTATTGCATATTTTATGACAAAAATATTCACATAAATGCAGGTTTTCCAAAAACAATACTTGTAGTAAAACCAGCTGGGATACGTTATTGTGTGTATGTATTTTTTCTCTTTAAACAGCTCTGGTCTACAGACGTAAGGAACGCTGCCGGGACAGGACGGACAATAAATCACACCAATGAAATTCCACACATTCTTGTGGTTGGCTTTTAAAATATTTTAATGTTTTGCTTTTTAAAAAGATGAAGTGTGAGTGATGAAGGTTTTGGTAAAAGTACCGGCAAGAATTTAAGATGGCTGATTTCCTGTTGGGTTTTGGGTATGGCTCCAAGAGGCTTTTTTGTGCGTCTCCCCATGATACATATGTGTACCAAGTTTTGTTCGTTTACGTCAATGCTCCCCATAGGGTGCCGCTCCATTTTCACATTCTAGGGGGCGCTACGGAGCCATTTTGCCACGACCATTTTTTAGAGTATTAAAATACGTAAATTTCACCTGAGATTGATGCATGTGCGAAGTTTGGTGAGTTTTCGAATATGATAAGGCCCCCAAATTAGCAATTTATTTCGGAGAATAATAAACACTACAATTACAATAGGTGTAATTGTAGTGTTTATTACAACAACCGTTGGTGCTCGGGCCCTAATAATACAATTCTGAGCGGTTTCAATGGGGTTCCCAGCACCGTTTGTACTACTACGACTAATAATATTTTGGGATGATTTGATTGGCTCAGCAGTGTGGGTGGGTGGCGGCCAATCTATACGGAAATATTCCCCGACAGACAGTTTAGGTGACCAATCAACGCATCTTATTCTGTCGTCGTCGTATTTTTGCTTACGTGGAAGCCGGAAGTGTACTGTCACCGGTCTTCCGGGTTGGAGGAACAGCTGAAGTTGTTTTGGAGGCGTGATGGCCGAAGATCCCGCACTGTCTCTCCGGGTCTCGGAGATAAAGGACCCGGTGGTTCTTTTCGAGCGTTACAACACCGCGGAGATCCGCCGGATCGAACGCAAAGTCCGCGGGGAGATCGAGCAGAAGAAAGAGGAGCTGAGGCAGATGGTGGGGGAGCGCTACCGGGACCTGATCGATGCTGCTGACACCATCGGAGAGATGAAGCAGTGCTCGGAGAGCGTCGTGCAGTCCATCCAAGACATGCACCAGTACTGCCACAGGCTGAAACAAGGCAAACACGCTCTGAGCAGCAGCAGACAAGAGGTGAACGCCTGACTTATTATATCATATTATTATTTTAAGCTCGTCATCGTCTGACCACGGAACTATATTGCAATTGCACTGCATTGTCAAAGATCTGATGCATTAAATATACATACGTATCATCTACCTATGTGATAGGATTAGCCACATGTATACCTATAACTATATGATCCTATTGGTATTTCAACATAAATTATGTAGTATTGTATATCCTGTATAATCTGTAGAGTATATCATAATCAGATGTGCTTGAACAGTGAAACAGTTCAGAGCAGGGGTGTCAAACTGATCCAGTAAAGGGCAGAGTGGCTGCAGGTTTCTGTTCCAACCAAGAAGAAACACACCTGAATCATATCATTCAATCACCTGAACTGTCTTCACTCCGCTGATTAATTATCACCTGTGCTCCTGCCATGTTTGTGAAAACATAATAAAGCATAATATGTCCAGAGTATAACAGGGACATTTTTAGCATTTGTAAGCATTTTACAGAATGATTATTTTTGACAAAAATCAACATTTGGACATCCTATAATAAGGTTTTTTTCTTTTGACATTTTTAAATATAATATAGTATGCCATTTTTTCCCCAGTTTTGGACACACTATAATAAAGTGTTTCTTTTTTCATATTTTTGGATATACTATACTATTACCCGGGTCCAGCAGCATTTTTAGGCACTATAATTAGTTTTTTTGTCATCTAGAACAGGGGTTTCAAACTGATCCAGGAAAGGGCAGAGTGGCAGAAGCACACCTGAATCCAATCATTCAATCAGCTGAACTGTCTTCACTCAGTTGATTAATTATCAGTATCACCTGTGCTCCTGCTTGGTTGGAACAGAAACCTGCAGCCACTCGGCCCTTTACTGGATCAGTTTGACACCCCTGGTTTAGAGAGTAGGAGTCAGTCAGTTTTGGTCACATCTCTAATTAGAAAATATAACAATATAATAATATAATGTCAGCCATATTAATAATATACATGAGTTGGATTTTACTGATGCAAATATGTTAGAAATGATGCATTGTGAGTCCATCTCAAATGCAGACACACCAATGCAAATCTTCTCATCCATTGCAGCTGGTTGCCTGAGCCAGATATGAAACATAAAAACTTAAAGTGGTAGATCACTTCCATACCAAATTTACCCAAAGACCTGCCGATACCCTACACCCTAAAAACAAGTTCTGATTGACTTGTACAATCAGATTCATAGATTGCTCTTTTCAATTGCATATATGACGTGAAATTCACACACATATAATACACTGTACCGTATGTCATTGCTTGACTCTAAAATTAAATCAATACACATGTTATATAGAGTCTACTACATATACATACAGCATGCATTGTGTCTGTGTCATCCTGTAGAGCCAGAGACGGTGGCAGGAGAAGTTCTACATCATGGCCTCCCAGATCAAGCTCCTCTTGGAGATCCCAGAGCGCATCTGGAGTGCCATGGAGGCGTCCCAGTACCTGCAGGCCACCCAGCTCTACCTTCTGTGTTGCAACCTGCACAGCTTGCTGCATCTAGAAGCCGCTACAGGGGGCCATTACAGCCCTGTCCTGGCCCGCTTCCCCATTCTAATCCGGCAGGTAGCCACCACTGGACACTTCAGGTACTGGATGTTTTTTTTGTCAACACGTAAACTTCTGCTTTGAAGGTAGTAGTTCTTATTAAAAAAAAGAAATCCAGGCCTTAGAAGTGGGAGAACTAGTGATGGACCCACATGCAATAGACCCTAATAAATCCAGTAACTAGTATGTGTCTTTGCAGGTCCACTATTCTCCTTGACAGCAGGTCTCTGCTGCAGGGTCGTGCAGTGTCGGATCAAGCAATTGCTGAGGCCCTGGTGTCCACCATGCTTTTGGAGGACAGCTCCCCACGCCAGGCCCTGGCTGATTTCTTGCTGGCCCGGAAGGCCTCTATCCATCAGCTGCTCAACCAACCACAGCATGGTATTCTACCATTTGTAACACCTGTCAATATATATGCATTTTAATACCAGAATGAACCATAGCAGACTTCCTACACAAGGTATGAAGCAGGAAAGCTTTTAACCGTGAGGCTGAACGTGGAATGTTGTTTGGTGATTTTTATTTCTGAACATGTAAGTGAAACATAACTGTTTGTTCCAGGTGCAGGGATCAAGGCCCAGGTGTGCAGCCTGGTGGAGCTGCTGGTCACCACTTTGTTCCAGGCTTACGCTGTCTTCTACCTGCCTCCAGAGGGCAGGTCAAGGGAGGGAGCCCTGAGCTGTGGAATGCTTTTCTCTATCCTGGAGAATGTCACCTCCAACACATATGCAGGTAAACAGCAGGGATGTCGGGATATTTTTTAGTGATTTCTGCTAGCCTGGGTGCAGCCGAACTTTAGCCCCGCCTACAACATTTTTCTGCGGGCAGTTCGGTCTGGCACTGCTCCGTTGAGGAGCTTCTGTGCGATGTATCAAAAAAACATGACCAATGAAATTGTCAGGGCGAGCTTTACACGATGATGGACAGATGAGCGACAGTCACGTGACTAAAGAGCGCTTGGGTTTGTGTACAACGAACACGGCTGCCGCTGGAGAGGAGAGGAGTTTGATTTATCAGCTGGCCCTGATGGTCGCGAAGAAGTTGGGACACAAAGGAAACCCGGCGCTCATTGTGGTTTCACTTTTGGTTACACTTATGGAGGACCTGGTGAAGGAGGCGACTGAGACAGGCATCACGCAACTCGGCGTGCACAAGGAGTTGGACATTACGAGCGCCGTCGAGCACGAAATCCTGGCTGAACATGCGTCACATCTTACGTTGCTCCGATTGGTTGTCGATCTATCCAATAGAGCGAAGAGGCCTTTTTGTCCTGGTTCGGTTGAAACACACCCCATAATCACAGCCCAATGGATCAGTTTCAGACTCACAGTCTGAAAAGAATTGAGTCTGACGTCGTCAGGCTAGCTTTCTGTACCAAGAGCTAGCAAAAGCAGGTTTATTTTATCCTATGAAACCCATGGCTGGTTTAGCACAGGTTGCACTGCCTTTATTAACAGGCCTTCGGCACAGGACATATGTTCATTGTTATTTGCAGAATAAGTTAAGCTGCTAAAAAATACCATTATTTTGTATGTCTTTTGAACTATACATCTTCTGATACAGTTTTTTTTATTTCTTTTTCTTTTCTTTTTCAAGCAAGCAAACAAATTGAAATTGTGTTATTCCTTTTTCAAAGGAGAGTAGCAGTTATCCAGGGGTATGAGAATTATGTGTGAGGGACACTGGGAGATGTAAACAGAAAGTATGATGCGGCAATAGAGTAAACTGTGGGCTGCATTTGCATCTATACCATGATGCTACACTATGCACAGCTGTGTGAAGAAACACTTTTTGTATGATTTCTAAGCCCATGTATGGATATTTATCCCATTTGTATAAAACAG
>CAFUXE010000263.1:195096-206823 GCA_903364295.1 Serranus cabrilla
GTGTGTGTGTGTGTGTGTGTACTGACCTGTTACCTCATCTGCATTGGGATCAATAAGACGTTCTAGACCACAGTCCAAAGCACTGTGAGTACGACGCTGAACATGATACATAAAGCAGGTTTATAATGAGTGAATATAGTTAACATGTTTTCATTTATGGTTATCTATCTATCTATCTATCTATCTATCTATCTATCTATCTATCTATCTATCTATCTATCTATCTATCTATCTATCTATCTATCTATCTATCTATCCATCTATCCATCTATCCATCCATCCATCTATCCATCCATCCAGCCAGCCATCCATCCATCCATCTATCTATGAATAGTTCTTTATTTTGATAAATTGTGCGTACGTACATCCATACATCCATACATACATACATACTGACCGGTGGCCTGTTCACTATCCAGTAAGCCCTCTCCTGGCAGTCAAACACCACACGATCTGGCTTCTTCCTCTCCTTGCCAGCCCTGACACACACACAGAAAAAAAGTAAAGGAACTGGTGGCTGTCAAAAGGAACTAATTTATCAAGTTCTCAAACCTAACTTATCAAAATGCTCACTGTGTTCACAACTTGGTCAGTTAATAAATATACTGGTACCCAAGTAAGGTTGTCAACATATAGGTATTTGTATATGTACATATGTATAGAACAAAATATGAATGGAAGACATCATGAAACAGGTTGAAGAAAGTCTCAGTAATCCTCTACGTCGTAGTACACACATCTTACATCTGAAATGTATTTTGTTCACCTACTTGTACTGCTCAGTGGCCTGCATGACAATGAAGTCCCACTTATGGTTCAGCCATTCGTGGAGGTGGTTGTAATGTGCCTGTTTCAAACACATAGACAATATGGAGCAACAAGTTGTAAAATCCTGTATCATCTGCGTATGGAAATAGATGATACAATAAGAAGAAAGACTATAGACACCTTTAAAAAAGATGTTTACAAAGTGCTTTGACAGAGCCAAAGCCAAGAAAAAGCAGAAGGCAAAAGGCAATGTAACAAAAAAAACAGTGCGGCCAAACAAAAGAAAACAAAGCTGCAAAATCATAGTTGACAACAGGCAAATTAATTTTGGTTCAAAAATCACAAATGCAAATAAATAAGTGAAAGCAATATAGACAAAATGAACAGGGAGCAAATGAAAGGAAGCCAATATTGGGGTGATGTCATCTGTAGAAACCAATGAGAAGCCTCGCTGCTGCACTCTAAACTAGTAAGAGGCAGGAGAGTGATTTGTGGTTTATGCCAGAGAGGAGGAAGTTTCCGTTGTCAAGTCGGGAGAAGATGAATGCATTAATTACTTTTTCCAAGTTAAGATGTGAGAGCAACGATTTGATTTTGGAGATGGTTCTTATAAGCTTTTTGGGTCCTCTCATCTCTATGTCCCTGTGTTGTCAGTAGATAAGTGAAAAGAGACCACCATCTTTGAAAAGCTGGTTCGGATTTACATAATTTCCAGTCTCCCACACATGTTTGACATGTACCAGTTTGCTTACAGAGCTAAGCTTGCTTTGCTAGGCTCCTTTTGTTGACTTAAGCTCTTCATTCAACACCATCCTCCTCACAGACTGGTGACCACACTGTGGGACCTGGGATTATCACACTCCATCTACCTCTGGATAAAGAACATCTTATCAGATGGCTCCAAGAGGGTGAGAGTAGGCCCCCACATCTCCTCAGCGCTCATCCTCTATCCTCAATTTTAAGAGACTTTGTTGGGACCACAGGTACATCATATATAGAACAACAGCAATCAGTCCGCAAGCACACCCAGCAACAGACTGTACTCAACAAGGAACCAACCATATTTCTCATGATTCCCTCCACCAAAGGATTGTCAGACCTAGCCACGCGAAAAGCACAAGATCAGAAATGTAATCAATGATTTGGTGTTATGTGTGTTATTATTGTTGTGATATCTGTGTAGGTCACTGGCAATAGGGCAGGGGTGTCAAACTGATCCAGTAAAGGACCGAGTGGCTGCAGGTTTCTGTTCCAGCCAAGCAGGAGCACAGGTGATACTGATAATTAATCAACTGAGTGAAGACAGTTCAGCTGATTGAATGATTGGATTCAGGTGTGCTTCTGCCACTCTGCCCTTTCCTGGATCAGTTTGAAACCCCTGTTCTAGATGACAAAAAAACAAATTATAGTATGTCCAAAATTGGTCAAAGCGTAGTTCACCCAAAAATGCCTAAAAATGCTGTTGGACCCGGGTAATAGTATAGTATATCCAAAAATATGAAAAAAGAAACACCATATTATAGTGTGTCCAAAACTGGAAAAAAATGGCATACTATATTATATTTAAATATGTCAAAAGAAAAACACCTTATTATAGGATGTCCAAATGTTGATTTTTGTCAAAAAATGATCATTCTGTAAAATGCTTTCAAATGCTAGAATTGGCCCTGTTATACTCTGTGAAAACATAATACAGCATAATATAATAATATAATAATATAATATAATAATATAATAATATAATATAATAATAAACATGGCAAGAGCACAGGTGATCCTGATAATTAATCAACTGAGTGAAGACAGTTCAGGTGATTGAATGATTGGATTCAGGTGTGCTTCTGCTTGGTTGGAACAAAAACCTGCAGTCTGACACCCCTGATATAAAGCTTAAGAAGCTGAACCTTACACACAACACAAGGCACACTCCAGTGATTTTACACATGAAATTTAGCAGTGTGAGGAAACAGTTGTGTGATGTCTGATAATCCTGATGATGCCCCCATCAATGACCATGAAACTATAAATCTAACAGTCTGCAAAACACATGAGGAAGTTGGAGTTTGAAAGATGTTGGTTTTTAACCGGTCAGGGAGAATTGAATGACACTGTGGAATTGCATGATGGGAATTGAAGGAAACCCTTGTAGTTTCATCTTTGATGAAAACATGAATTCATTCATTTTCTCCCAGATCTCCCAAATCAAATGTAGTAATTTAAGCGTCATTTATTAAATTAGGAAAAATTAGAGAGCTGGAAGGAAATTGATGTCAACCTTAAATAAACAAATACCAAATAGCCAAATGGTTGCTGCCAAATAGGCAGCCATGTCTGCATGTGTCAATCTTTTAAGCTTTTAGCTTAGAATGGGAGCAGCATGTTGCAGATGTACATACAAAATATATGAATTCAATCATTTTTAGATTTGTACACAAACCTGTTCGTAGGGTTCCAGCATGCCTTTCTTGCGGATGTTCCTCTTTGCTAGGTAAATGGCTAATGTTAGAAACAAAAAAACATTACTAAACTCAGGGTTACAAAAAATAAAAACAGTTGTATAAAGTGAACACTTGAAAATTGTGCTTATTTGATATTATTTAACTGAATCTCTTGATTTTTCCGGTCCTAATCAATTCCTGCCCTTTATGACACACTGTACCCACCATAGTCAGTGTCCTCGGCAACCCACTTCTGTGTAGGCCAGAAGTATGGGGTCTGAAAAGGTTTAGATTGGAGAGACAGAATAAGTGGTTTTATATGTAGATGAGATGATGTAGATTTATATGACATGAATATGCAGTAATATCAGGTTTTGGTTGATGGTCCAGGACAGGGGTGTCAAACTGATCCAGCAAAGGGCCGAGGGGCTGCAGGTCTTTGTTCCAACCAAGCAACAACACAGGTGATACTGATAACTAATCAACTCAGTGCAGACAGTTCAGCTGATTGAATGATTGGATTCAGGTGTGTTTCTTCTTGATTGGAACAAAAACCTTCAGCCCCTCGGCCCTTTACTGGATCAGTTTGACACCCCTGGTCCAGGACATTCAACTTCCACCACTGTAAAACCTGGTTTTATATAAGTCTGTTAGGATTTACTGTTTAAAAATATGGTTAATTTTTTAATAAATTGACAATAAAGAAGAGCATTTTGAATAGGCTTTTCTTCTCAGTAACTGATATCAGATTGGTTTAAACAATTAATCATCTTTCTTAGGATAATGTCCTGTCCCAACATAAAGTGAAACACTGATTTCAACTATATATAGAGCAAAGTAGAAGCAGGGATTTAGTTTTTACCTGGAAGCGGTAGAGGCTGGTGTCATTGCACATCACCAGCTTCTTGTGGTTCTGCAGTGGGTAGATGTAGCCATAGGCCACTAACATAGTGCCAAAGATTTGAGCCTCTAGAACACAGAATGAGGAAATGAATGGATGAGGCCGTAAATAACACGCAGATATGTTTTTTTTACCTAAACATATGTTTGATGTCATGTTTAAGTAGTCAATCTTTGATTTTTATAGCATTTTACCTTCTGAAGTGTTCTTCATCTTGCTAGTAATCCATGTAATGATGTCGTTACCTGTGTGGAAAAAATATAGCAAGACTTAAAGCACTCTAAAATTATTTTAAGTGTAATTCATTAATAAGAGTTCAATTCAATTATGCAGTTCCACCACCTCTCATTTAAAAGCAAAGTGACCATTACATCACATCAGTAGTTGATTAGGGATAACGGAGGGACAGAATAACAGGCAGCTCGGAGAAAATACAGGTTATCCTTGCTGACCTTTCTCTTGCTGCTCTTAGATTAGATTAAAAAGCCTCTTTGGCTCCAAAAGCACTGTCCAGATCTCATCCAATTATGGGCTGCCTTATTTAGCCTGTGTTCGCAGCTTAGACAACAAGGCAGCCTGTCAATGTCTTCACACAGTCTGTGCTTTAAGAGTTTGGTCATTTCCGGTAAGTTAATTCATTAGAGTTTTGTGCTCAACCAGTAGATGCACTGTCATCTTTTTTTTATTTTATTTTTGGAACTGATAATAATGTTTGATGGGACCTAAATTAGGAGTATAAGTAAACATGGACATGGAAGTTCTGAATTAACAGGCTCAAAGGCTTTATGAGTAAGCAATCCAATCCAGTTGGGCCAATGCAAGATGATTTATTTAGCTTTTTCCAATTTATCATACAATATAATTATTCTTTTTTTTTTAATTAAATTGTTCATTTAATTTTTAATTTGGAAGATTCACACACAGCAATTAAAGATATAATGAACAAATCACCTTTACAAATGTGTGTGGGAATAAAAGTATGTTGTCATTAAAATGCTCATCAAAATACAACAAGTATGAAAAAACAAAAGTATATAGATATATTGGTAAAAAGATGAATTCATTGTCTTTTGTGCCTAACAGTGTTGGGAACTTTACTTTAAAAGCATAATTAGTTATATTTACTCACTATTTGTTCCAAAAAGTAACCGAGTTAGTAACTGAATAACTGGGGAGAATTACCAGGGAAAGTAACTATTTGCGTTACTATGGGAAAAAAAAGCCACCTTCATCAAATCTGTTTGATGTTTGATGTTTGTGTGTGTGTGTGTGTGTGTGTGTGTGTGCTGGCTTGTGTGATTGGAAACATGACTCTGCCCCAATCATAATTGCTTATCTGTGTGGAGCCAGGGGTGCGTTGGGATTACACCGGCTGTTCAATCAATGCATAGTAACGCACCGCATTTAATGTTTAGTAACGTTAATGGCGTCATAACGACGGAAACAGTAATTAGTTAGATTACTCCGTAACTGAAAAAATAACGGCGTTATTACAAACACTGGCGCCTAACCCTCTAAACGTCACGCTTTTTTTCTTTTGGCTCTTTCGCTGTGTTAACCACAATAGCTAGCATGCTAGCTAGCTTTCTGACAGTATGCTGTTTGAGTTTACAACCTTAAAAAACAAAACTTTAAAAAAGCATATAACGCTCTGTGTTGGTAATAAGTCTGTTCATCATTACATAGTCAACGGATACATTCTTAACATGCAATTACTCATAAGAGCCACTTTTAAGATACATTCCAAGTAGCACAATACAAAGGTGATGGCATGCAGGTTGTAATAACCCTATTATTCTGGGATGTGGGATGAATGTGTTTTTGCATTTCAGTCTCACCAGAGACCACATGTGGGATGACAGTGACGTTGAGTTTCTGCTCCGAGCCCTTGACCCCACTTTTTGGGTCCTGCATCTCCACCACAATGGCCTCCAGCTGAAAGCAGAGGGACAGCAAAAATCTTCATGTACCATTCAGGAAAAAGAGGCATCAGCCACTAGATAAACACTGGCACAGTCATGTTTATATCTGCATCTTCAGTGAACAAAGAAATCAGTTTGCAGTTGAGTTTCAATCAATCATCATTAAACTCAAGTAATTTTTATGATATTAACGCTCTAAAGTTGTGTTTGCTGCCTGTTGCCCTTTGGTATACTGCACATAGCAGCTATAGCTGCTCATATTTATTCAACACTATAGGGCAGGGGTGTCAAACTGATCCAGTAAAGGGCCGCTGTGGCTGCAGGTTTCTGTTCCAACCAAGCAGGAGCACAGGTGATACTGATAACTAATCAACTGAGTGAAGACAGTTCAGCTGATTGAATGATTGGATTCAGGTGTGCTTCTGCCACTCTGCCCTTTCCTGGATCAGTTTGAAACCCCTGTTCTAGATGACAAAAAAACTAATTATATTTCCAAAATTGGTCAAAGTGTAGTTCACCCAAAAATGCCTAAAAATGCTGTTATACCTGGGTAATAGTATAGTATATCCAAAAATATGAAACAAGAAACACTATATTATAGTGTGTCCAAAACTGAAAAAAAAAATAGCATACTATATTATATTTAAAAATGTCAAAAGAAAAACACCTTATTATAGGATGTCCAAATGTTGATTTTTGTCAAAAAATTATCATTCTGTAAAATGCTTACAAATGCTAGAATTGGCCCTGTTATACTCTGTGAAAACATAATACAGCATAATATGTCCAAACATGGCAAGAGCACAGGTGATCCTGATAATTAATCAACTGAGTGATGACAGTTCAGGTGATTGAATGATTGGATTCAGGTGTGTTTCTTCTTGGTTGGAACAAAAACCTGCAGCCACAGCGGCCCTTTACTGGATCAGTTTGACACCCCTGCTATAGGGAATGGAGAAAAGACTAGCAACACTTTAATGTACTGCAATAACATGTTTTAGTCGGATAGCTCGTGTTAAGTTGAGCACACAATGATCATTACCCTTTTGTTTGTTACAGAGGATGCATTTCATCCATTTACATCCCTTTGTCAGGTGAAACTTGCGATTCTTTTTCGTCCGCCTCCTGTCCCAATGTAGTTAGATAAACTTGGTTAATTTTTTTTTCTGTTTTATATGTGGTCCTGTCCCTTTGTCCCTTGCCTCAATAATTTGTCTTTGTTTGAAGTTTACAATAACAAGCGACAAGCATAGATTAAAAATCAGATTATGCTGCTAAAATCAGCAGCATATTTCAACCTCACTGGCACCTTGCAGCAGAGCAGTGGAGCTAATTGGCTTTAAAGTGGAATTAGAGATGATCTTTCACAAGCCCTTGCTCTTCTGAGCAAAAAAAAAGCTGCTCCAAAATAGCCAATCTTTTTTCTTGTTCCTCTATTTGTTATTCTTTTCACAGAATCTTTGCTTCATGTTTTTGGATGCTGTAAATGCTATTTTTTGTGTCATTCAGAAATGTTAAATCAAACTTAATTTAGATAAATTAACAACCAAAATAACTCTAATCCTTAAACCACATTTCTGATTAAATTTAGCATATATACACATTATGAATGGCATACCGGTAGCTAGCACTAAATAAAACCAATAATGACTGACTGACCTTTTTGAAGCAGTGCATCCGGGGCCGAAAATGTTGTCCCCGGTTTGGACGAGCTGTTCTTATCGTCATATCTGCAGATGGATGAAGACCAAATAAAATGCAGAAACGGAAATTGATTCTGGTGTAGAATGTGTTATCTATATCTATAGTTGCTGACAGAGAAGTGTATGCATGGAGCGGACTTGAACACACTCCCCTGTGTTGGGGATTGTAGGACGGGATGTAAGGATGGATTTATCCACCAATCAGGTGAAGGAAGCCTCTGCCCTCAGGAGCACAGAGAAAATCTTGAGCCAGGTTAACAGTATTCAGCAAGCTAATTGTCTGTTGGTTGTAGCTTCATCTCCCGAAAGGGTGATATCATCTAACTCTTACCAAGAAAGAAAATATATAAGCCTTGATCCCAAAATGTTAATTATTGCCTTTTGCCTCAGTGTGATAAAAACGTTGTAATCATTGTAAAATAATTGCAAAATTTAGGAGGGAAACCTAATTCTGTGTCTCAGGCAATTATAAGATACTATGTAAAAGAATATTCGTAATTACCAATTATGACATAGTAGCCTAAGTCATAATAGGTTAATTATGGCTTTCTCAATCATGATTTGAAACTGTGCCAAAAGCAAGACCACGGTAGTCCCAATTTCTAAGGTGAATTCAATTTATATCACGATTCTTGATAATTGTGAGACGATATAAGACAAAAAGAGATATATAACATATACAGCATTTTTTAAGTTTACAGCTACAAGTTTTTCTGGGCATGAATATGACGTATGATAATCGATTCCGGGGAGAAAAATTGATTTATGAAATTATCCCATAAAAAAATTGCTATCTGTACATGAATCGATTTTTTCCCCCACCCCTAACAGATAGGCCTATAATTTGCAATGCAGACAGCCGAGGCCCTTGAACACAGTAACTGTGTCTCAATGGGTTTGGGTAGGTTTTTGAATTAATATTGACCAATTCCAAAACTACTGTGTTCACTGTAATCCAGCATTGACTGTAAGGTTGCTCAGGCTATATCAGAAAAATGAAATACATTTTTAATCTTATCACTGCTGACGTTTCATCTATCTATTTTGCCTCAAGATAGTATTGTCTAATGCAAAAGGTGTTTGAATAGCCAATTTTATTTACTTAATTGAGCCAGAATACTCCAGCATCTGTGCAGTCGGCTTAAACAGTGAAGCATGGTCGCGTTCACGTATTTTCTCGTGTGCGTGCATCGCCACCCACTGTACCTCTCACTTTTGCGACGTTCACGTCTACTGGAAAAATGTGATTTCTTGACGCACATAAACTACGCCTTGTAGCCATTCATTTGGACCTCAATCGACAAAAAGTGTTTTTGTGGATTTTTTGGGTGAACAAAGCACACCGTTTTGAATGTTTTTTTGTACATTAAAGACAGGTAGATATTTATTTATTTTGGTTATTTTTACATCTGATTATATATTTCTGTATGAGTGCAGCTTAAATTTATTGGAGAAACCTAAGTATTTTGTTTAGTTGCTGAGCATTTTTTAGTTGTGTTTTATAGTTTTTAACTTACATTTTATTTAGCTTGAGTTCAATATATCCGGATTTGATTTCGATGGTTAAACCATAGACTGTATGGGCTAAACCAAGAAAGTTGAGGTTCGGGTGAATTCCTACGACACCTGAATGCAACAGAGGACTGGGGTGAGCTCAGTCGTCCTCGCTGTCTGTATCGATGAAGTTGTTTCAAAGATGGCGGATTTCCTGCCGTCCCGCTCCGTTTTATCTGTGTGTTTCCCTAACTGTCTCCTCACAAGCGGCGAGGCAGAACAATTGCGAAAATCTAAAGAGATAGATAAGTCCATTAACAGAGATAAGACTTATGTAAAAAGGTTAGTAAAGATCTTATTACTTGGGGCAGGCGAGAGCGGCAAGTCTACTTTCCTCAAGCAGATGCGCATTATCCATGGGCAGGACTTCGATCAGAAGGCCAAAGAAGAATTCAGAGCCACGATTTTTAGTAATGTTATAAAAGGTAAGGTACCTTGAGTACACGTTGTTTTCCACATGTTGATTATATTTTGTTGTGACCCTTAAATGTATCGTCTATTTGAGGGTGTAAAGAGTATAGAGTGGGAAGTTGGTAGCCACGCTAGCTGCAGCTGAACCGATTGGGGACACTTTGCTGTGTTCTACAAAGCTAATGTAGTGTTGTTAGCTGGTGAAGCGACCAAGAAACGCCCATGTTTTTTGTGTTGGTCTACAAGGTAGGGTCGAGGGGGACTGTGGGATCATTGTTTGTGTATATTCGGAGCTTCTAAACTATAGATTTCCTCATGTTATGTTAAGTTACCCACAATGTACACAATGGTTTACATTGTTCCAACGTTGGTGTTTTCGCTAAGCCTACCGTTATCACAGAAACATACTAGTGTCGTTTATGGCAAAATCATGACACAAAAATATACCTGATAACTTTTAACTTCCCTATATTCAAGACCATGGATCATCACTAGCGGAACCACAACATGACTAACCTTTTCTGAAAGTTGACACATCAAAACAAACCGAACAGCACCCTCAATCAGCCTGGTACGCAATTTACAATGAGATCCAAGCACCATCTTACAAGTAATACTTTTCAAGATATGTCCGTGCGTGTACAGTCGCCACATCAATATCTTAAACTGATCAATGTGGTTAAAATGTAGACTTGTGCACAGCTTCTTTTGGTCAATTGGCAATAAAAGAAAATCAACAGCAGGCTGTATCCAGATTGCAATAAAAATAGGGCTGCACCATCCATTTTTTTTATTCAGACCAAGTACACATACTTACATTTATGAACGTGGTTATATACAGTAAGGATATGAATCGTGGGATTTCTGTAACACACAACATGCAACTGTAGCTACAACTATGAAGTGGCTGTGGCTCAGATGGTAGAGCAGTCGCCCTCTGATTATGGCAGCCTACATGTCGAAGTATCCCTGTGGAAGATACTAAACCCCAAATTGCTCCTGATGCTGCGTTCATCGGCGTATGAATGAATTCCCAATGGTACCGGGTGGCACCATGTAGGGTAGCCTCGATCACCAGTATGAATGTTTATGTGAAAGGGCGAATAAGCACTGTCTGTAGTGTTAAAGGTCTGAGTGGGCGCAAAGATTAGAAAAGTGTTGTACATTCCATATTTACCATAAAACCATAATAATATCATATGTTGTTGGTAGGAGGTCTGTAATGTTGGCAGGTATGCACTTTGTATTAGTGTTATTAGTGTATTAAGAGGGAGCCCTGTTGTGCCACCTAATGGCATGCTAAGCAAATGCAAATTCCCCTCCAAAACTTGGAGCCATACACTGCAAGCAAGCAGTGCTGCTGAGGTTAGTACAACAAGCAAAGTGGCATGTGTGTAGTCACACTACAGCAACTGCAAATGAGATACTGGAGCTGGAAACCCTGCCTGGGGTTCTCAGCTACAACAACAGAAGCAGAGAGAGTTATGCATAAGATGAGGACAGTGTGTCGGTGCTGCTCCACTGTTGTAGAGTAACATTATATGAACGGAAACACATCCAACATGCGAACGCACATAGAACAACTCAACCCAAATGTGGTGTTCACTTTAACAAGTAAGTCCCTGCTGCCCTCAAGCAGAATCAGCTTGAATGTACAGCAAATACTAGGGACAGCAGAACAGCTAAACAATGGTATCCCAACATTTGACTGCTATGTATAGATATACATGGACAAAGGAAACTATATTCAGTAATGTATACCAAACATCTAAAATGTACAGTTGTGCAATGATGCATAGTGCACAGGGTGCTGGAACAATGACGGGATAATTCATGCTATACATGCTTGAGGTAGGTGGATGTGACAGTATATACCAGGGGTGTCAAACTGATCCAGGAAAGGGCCAAGTGGCTGCAGGTTTTTGTTCCAACCAAGAGGATACACACCTGAATCAAATCAATCAAATCACCTCAGCTGTCTTCAATCAGTTGATTAATTGTATCACCTGTGCTCCTTTTTTTCCAACCAA
>CAFUXE010000263.1:215421-228227 GCA_903364295.1 Serranus cabrilla
AGTTCTTTAAGATATGATGGTGCCTGATCCCTTAAGGGCTTTGTAAGTGAGGAGAAGGATTTTAAATGTAATTCTGGATTTTACAGGGAGCCAGTGCAGCAAGGCTAGAACAGTCGAAATATGATCTCTGAACCAACTGAAGAGTTTTAAGAGATTTGTTGGAGCAGCCTGACAGTAGACACTTACAGTAATTAACCTTGAAGTAACAAAAGCATTAACTAGTTTTTCTGCATCCCCTTGGGACAGGATGTGTCAGATTTTTTGCAATGTTACATAGGTGAAAAAAGGCAGTCCTTGAAGCCAATCAAATAAAACGGAAATAAAAGCAGTACTAAGGCTATCATTATCAACATCCACATGAATATTGAAATCACCTACACTAACTACCTTTTGTAGTGCTAAACTCGATAAAAACTTGATAATTCTGATAAAAAATGTCCAGGTTGGGTGTGAAAGACTGGGAGCAAAGCTTTCAGTAAGCTAGCGTCATAATTTAGGTTGTGGGGTTATTAGAAGTTTTAAGTCACATATTGCTGCAACTACTCCTGGGTCTGTGCCAAGAGGGATATGAGTATTGATCTGACTAGAAGTTTTGTTTTCTGCATCCTTTTGGGAGAGGATGTGCCTGATTTTTGCAATGTTACATGGGTAAAAAGAGGTGGTCCTTGAAGTTTATTTTATATGGGAGCTAAATAAGAGATCACAATGAAATACAATCCCAAGATTCCTACGGTGGTGCTGGAGGCCAAGGTAATGCCATCTAGGGTTTTTAAATCTTTCGATAATGATGACCCAAGTATAATTAATTAAGTTTTATCTGATTTAACATTAGGAAATTATGGACCATCCAGGTTATAATGTCTTAAAAGCATGCATGAAGCTTAGCTAGCTGATCAACTTCATCCGGCTTGGTTGATATATATAATTTGGGTTTGTGGGCCACACCAATGAAAATTTATTGAATGTTTTCTCATGATTTTTCCCAAAGGGAGCATGTAAAGTGTGAATTAATCGGTCCAAGCACAGATCCCTGTGGAACACCATGACTAACATCAGTGTGCATGGAGTTTATTGAATCATATTATGTAATACCAGCAACCAAATTATACTGTATTAAATTAGCCTCTCTGCATTCAAGCCCCTGCTTTTTTGAGAATTCGGGGGTTGTGGGCAGTGGGTGTTTAAGGGGGGATGGCAGGTCAACAACAAATGCCACATGAAAGTGGTGGACATCAATAACATAGCAATGAAAATAGCATACATTTGCAGTGTCATTTAGCCGACTTCCCAAAAGCTGTTATTTCTTCCCCTTTCACTCTGTATCTCTCCCACTATCAATAAAGCTGTAAAATGGCCAAAATATCTTTGATAAAAGGTAGTTTTTGGGGTAGCAGTCACTAAAGTCTTTATTTTTTCTCTGTCTCTGTTTTTCTCAGGGCGAGTCAGTCAAGTATTTCCTGGACAATTTGGAGAAGCTTGGACAGTCGGTAAGTCTGAAGCTCCACAAATTACATATCTCCAGTATGCACGGTGGCTGATGAAGCAGATGGGTGTGAGAGCACTTAGCTTCTTTAAGAGAAGTTAAAGCGTTGTCTTCCTGTTCTTGGTCAGGTCCTCATACTAAGTTATTCCTGTGTACACTCACTATTCCTCCACATAGCTGTCTGTGAAATGGCACTGAAAGGCTAATTAAAGTATGTTAGTATTTGTAGGAAAGAGAAACAACATTTTGAACCTTACAGTGTTTTTAACCACACTTTAAGGTTCCTGTTCACACCTGCCTGCAAATGCCCAGTGTACCTAAATGTTTATGTGATATGTGTTTTCAGGCATTTTTAAATGGGTGGAGATTATTTGGAATAAAACAGTTGTGTGCACTGATATTTTTTTTGTTTTTGTCTTAAAGTATTAGTGTAGTAGCAGTGTTACACTTTTAATTTATATGTAAATACAAGGTTTTCCGCTACATTCATTCAGTAGCTGCTCCCCGCTGCACTCTGATAGCATTACTCGAGTTTTGAGGGAGGTAAGGCGAATAGCTAGCTAAAGCACACTGCGATCTGTCAGACTCCATTTGTTTTCGTGGTGCATGTTCCAGTTAACTTAATTTCACTACATTTTCACAATCAGAAAAATTCAGGAGTGTGTCACATCGCCTTTGAGTGTCACGAGGAAACCTTATTTTCTCAGACTTTTTATTTCCTATAAAATTTCAAATATGAGTTATCATCTTTTCAAATTCAACTTCTTATTAAAAGGGAACAGCTCTTTGCCACAACCTAATTTCACCTGAAGTGTATAATAGATCAACTCAGAGCGTAACTCCAATAATATCGGTACATTTTGATTTGAAATGTTAACATTAAAGGGTTTTTAAATCTAAAATGTTACAAAAAGAAGCAAAAGGTCCGCTGCCAGAAACTCATTTAACTTAGATAGTAGTAATCCTCACAGTGTTCCTCAATTTATTTCAGGACATTCTGATGTGGAATTTTAAAAATAGTCTTTATTAAGTCTCACCCCTGCTGCTGAAAAAAGTGCTAGAGGAAACACTGAAATATACAGCTATAAGTGGAGGCAGTGTAAGCTTGCACAGCCTTTCGTGTGTTTCCAATAAACCATAATATACTATGGTGGTTAGTGATTTTATTGCTGTGAATATAAGTGGACTAGTATCCATCCTAAGTGGTCTGTATACATTTTGCAAGTATATATAGTATCACTGCACACTTATTTGATGTTAAATAAGTTGACCTGAGGTAGTCCGGCTACCAGCTGCCCAGTGGCAAGGCTCCCAGGGTGGATGAGATCCGCCCTGAGTACCTCAAGTCTCTGGAAGCTGTGGGCCTGTCTTGGTTGACACGTCTCTGCAGCATTGCATGGCAGTCAGGGACAGTGCCTCTGGAATGGCAGACTGGGGTGGTTGTCCGTCTTCTTGAAAAGGGGGACTGGAGGGTGTGTTCCAACTATCGAGGGATCACACTCCTCAGCCTTCCAGGGAAGGTCTATTCCAGGGTACTGGAGAGGAGAGTTCGGCCGATAGTCGAACCTTGGATTCAGGAGGAACAATGCGGTTTTCGTCCTGGCTGTGGACACTGGACCGGCACTATACCCTCCACAGGGTGCTAGAGGGTTCATGGGAGTTTGCCCAACCAGTCCACATGTGTTGGTTGGACTTAGAGAAGGCGTTCAACCGTGTCCTTCGTGGCATTCTGTGGGAGGTGCTCCCCGAGTAAGGGGTCGGACGCCCTCTGCTAAGGGTCGTCTGGTTCCTGAGCGAACGGAGCAGGAGCTTGTTTCACATTGCCCGCAGTGCCACTCACTCGCAATGTCTTTCTATGACTTTCTTATTTCCTGTAGTTGGAAATTGTTTCCCTTGGTAATGCCCTTGAAGGGTTTCTATTGAAGATATGAATGTTATTTTACAGCTTGTCAAAATTAAAGACCTTACAGTTTACCAACAAGTTGAAAACCTGCAGTTTTGATTCTAGATCTGTCAAAAATAGTAATCAATGTGATAAACTGCTTGCAGGACTACCTCCCCAGCCAACAGGACATCCTTCTGGCCAGAAAGCCCACTAAGGGCATCCACGAGTACAACTTTGAGATTAAGAACGTGCCCTTCAAGATGGTGGACGTGGGCGGCCAGCGATCTGAAAGGCGGCGCTGGTTTGAATGCTTTGACTCAGTCACTTCCATCCTCTTTCTTGTCTCGTCCTCTGAATATGACCAGGTGAGTCAGCTGGAAGCCTCACAGTGTGGAGAGGACACAATCTAATTCAAGGGCATAACATCAAATCTAGAGAAATGCAACATCATTTCAACTCCTTCAAACAATATGGTTAAAATTGGACTTGCTCTGCAGAGCAAACATGGACAAAACTGACAGCATGTACAAACTGGAAATTGAACAGTAACAGCACATTAATAAACAGTTATAAGTCCAATTACAACCTGTGTTTATAACTATAGAAAATGTGAAATGGCATATTATGTGAAATTCTTCTTTGTATTTTTAAGGTTTTAGTTCAGTCCAAAGTAGTAGTAGTAGTAGTAGGCCATGGAAATCACACTTTTTGTCTGGCAAAGAGTGATGTTTTCTTGGGTCATAAGTCATTATGACTAAATCCCAGATGAGTCTTGAAAATATGGCTGCAATATATTTGTCAGTTGTAGTTTTGCATGTTAGCTAATGCGGTCTTTTGCCTTAGAATTGTACCAGAATATAATTGGTTAACAATTTTTCATGGTCAAAAATAATAATCTGCTGCTCATACCAGATACACCTTCAACCCAGCAAATACATCTGCATTCTAACACCTTCAGGTGCTGATGGAGGACCGGCAGACAAACCGACTGAGTGAGTCCCTCAACATCTTCGAGACCATCGTTAACAACAGGGTCTTCAGCAACGTGTCCATCATCCTTTTCTTGAACAAGACAGACCTGCTGGAGGAGAAGGTGAAGCAGGTATTCATCAAAGACTACTTCCCCGAGTTCTTGGGCGACCCCACGAGCCTGGCAGATGTCCAGCGCTTCCTGGTCGAATGCTTTCGCAAAAAGCGCCGCGAACAGCAGCAGAAGCCTCTGTACCACCACTTCACCACAGCCATCAACACTGAGAACATCCGGCTGGTGTTCCGCGATGTTAAGGACACAATCCTGCACGACAACCTCAAGCAGCTGATGCTGCAGTGAGGGGACTGACCAGGAGGAGGAACAGGGATGTGTGGAGGCAGACGGAAAGTGGGTGTCAAGGTGCCTTTTTTTTTTTTACCCATAAGGGCAGCGACAGTGTCCCCTCTACCCATTCATCGTCCCTCCTTGACTTTGACCAGCTCCTCAAGTTTGAACTTTGACTGTGTATTAAAGCCACCACTACTCTGCCATTGCCCCCCCGCGCTTGCTCTTTGCCTTACCGAGCTTGTTCACTATGACTTATAACAACCAACTGTAGCTCAGAGCCCCGACCTACCCCTAATCTATCAAACCACTGTAAATGACCTCTAACCCCCACTGTCCTCCCCCACGTCCGACACTTTTCAGCGAATCTCCCTGCCCCTCTCACTATGTGTTGTTGTAATTCACATCCACACACTTTTTTCTATGCTGCTCTGACCACTGTTGCTATGGAAGGTGAAGAGTAGGGGCCTTGTTATTAATAGTTGCTACTGAGCAGCAGTCATCAGTGACTTTAGCCAGGTGTTGCCTTCCTTTTCAGAACTTTTTTTCTTTGGTTTTACATCTGCTCTCCACTTGTTGGTGATGACACCACTGTGGGGATTTCCTCTGAGGGCAGTGGAACTAACACACACACACAAACATAGGAAGTCTTGTCCCAAAGTCCACTTAATTCTAGTTTTCTGATATTTTTGTTTCTATTTCTGATATATGAATATTCTGTATGTACCTATGCATTTTTTCTTTTAATTTATAATTCATAGGGGTTTACACTTTGTGGATTTGCTGATGGACTCTGTTACAGTTAACTGGACTACACTGACCACTCGTAAAAAAATTTAACATCATGCTATAAGGGTAGCTAGTGAAGGGTTAATAGTGACGTGTTGTATTTTGCTGTTTCTCAGGGCACATGGTGAACGCCACTTCTCTGTGATTTGAAGCCAACTAAAACTTCTACACGAGTCGGTAAAATGACAGACTTCATGGCGTTCTTTCTCTGTCTGTGTCAGCAGAGAAGACTGTGGCCATATTTCGCCAGCTGGGTCTGGACAAACAAAACGAATCATGACCCCCCTTTCCTGCCTGGTATTAACATGTGATCTGTATCTAGATGTTTTTATAATGATAATTACGTCTTTTGCAATTGGTATTAATAAACCTCGTTGCTGCCTTAATTGCGCCCCTATCATGGTGGTTCTCAATATGCAAACTAGATCTGCAAACAAGGCTCAAAGCACTTGAATGAAATGTGCACCAAACTAGAGCATCTTAGGAGGCTAAGAGCACCCATCACAGCCAGCACTGTTGGTGCATGGAATTCCACAGACCATGAAGCATTTCCATTGCAATTTTTTATGTGTGCAATTAACATGTTTATTCCTATCCAATAACACAATCCAGATACGTACCACTTGTTAATACCATGGGTACATTGGGTCGTATATATTTATCTTGTCGGAACGAAATCTGCCCCCAAATTCCTTTAATAGGAAAATAAATAGGCCATGAAAATGACCCTTTACCCCATATATTTTGGCAGCTGACTTCAGCTGCTAGTCTACACGGGCCACTGTCCGTAGTGCAAACAAACAGTAAAAACATTGTCTAGTGTCTGTCTGCATCACAGCTGCACTGCAAAGCTGCACTCGGAGGTAAAAGACTATAAACAATCATAGATGTTGTAGTCCAGGTTGAAAATGGCCAAATTTAAAATCTATGGAATCTCACAATCAGGCCTGTAGGTTTTTCTTCTCTTCATCAGTCCAGGAAGAAGGGAGACAGTTTTTCTTTCTTCCTTGTCCCATTAAGACTACCACATTAAGCGTAGTGTATTATACTATTATGTATTTCTCACACCAAACTCACTTTCATTTCTAACAGCAGATGTAACCTCCCAGACAGATTTGTATGTATGGCCACAGGTGTTATTTAATTTGAACGATGTTTTTGTTTTTTGTGTTTAAAACCAAACAGGTGTCTTACCACCTGGCTTGAGTGTTAGAGAGAGAGTCCCATTACTCAGAATCTTTCACATGCATTGAGAACATCAACACTAATGAATGCTAATTCCCTCAGTGACTGGCTCCACTGGTTCATGATTCAGCATACATAGAAATATGTCATCAAGATGAAAAATAATGTGTAACAAATGTAATTATAATGAAATCAAGCAGGTATAGTTCCCTAACTTTAAACCAGATCTACAAACATTGGTTTTATTGTTTTCAGTCTTACGAAAAAAGGGCATAATTTTGTGTGTTTGTAGTTGTGTTGTAATTGCTAATGGCAGCTAATCTCTGAAAAGACTGAATAACACCTTGTTTTGGCTTGAACGTGACCCAGTGACCCACAACCACTGTGACTCTCCTCTTTTAGATTGTTGCTCCAGCATCTGTCTCACCCCTTGTCTACACTGGATATGTCTTTAGATGTCTTATTCTCGCTTTCTGGCCTTCTTTCCCTGTTTGTATCAGTACTACTGTCTACACAGGTGCCATAACAGTTTAAGTTTCACTCACATGCTGCACAAGAAGCCTCTATAGGAACATAAGTGAAAACTTAAAAACTTTCTGGTGACTAACAGAGAAGGTTTTTTTGCTCCTGTCCTTTACTGTCACCTCCATGCTCTTAATCACGCTTGAAATTACAACTGAAATATAACTATGAATTCTGGATTCTGGTTTAGAGTTGGTATGTAATACCTCTTCAGTTAAATGACTGTACATATAACTCAGTGAAGTTGATTAGTGTTATTGTTTTTTTTTTTTTAACCTACCAGTGAAGTTGCAAGTTTTAGCTTCTTAACTAAAAAGAATATTTCTACTTTATGTATGTTGTGAAAATGAATCGGCAGACTCCAAAAACCTTTATGAGTTGTGTAATTCATTAAAGTCTGCATTGCGTTGCATCAACATATAAATATATTCTTACTTGTTACGAAGAATAATGTTGACTTCCTGGTATACAATTCAAACAAATTTCAAGTATCTGTAATAACATTTCACATTGTGTCAAAATGAATGAAAGCTATAGGAAGACAAAAGAGATATCAGCATGTTTTGCAAAAATAGTTCGATTCTTATGGGCATTTATCATATGGGCTTTATTTTGTACAGCTCATCAGGTAGTCATCAAAGAACATTGTGTCAATTTTATACAAATTATTTCAGCAGCTACTGAGTCAGCTGCTGTTCTAAGTGCTTTAACTAAAAGCACAAAAAAGTTTGGTTCACTGGTGTTGTGCAACTGCCACCTTCAATCGCGTACTTCTGTTCCTCTCCTCGATTTTCCGAGATGAATCGGTTTGAGACGAGGCACTGGTGATTGGTCGAGATTTAAATTTGAATACATGGTTGCCTTAATGCAGGGGTGTCAAACTGATTCAGTAAAGGGCCGAGGGGCTGCAGGTTTTTGTTCCAACCAAGAAGAAACACACCTGAATCCAATCAATCAAATCACCTCAGCTGTCTTCAATCAGTTGATTAATTGTATCACCTGTGCTGAACTGTCTGCACTGAGTTGATTAGTTATCAGTATCACCTGTGTTGTTGCTTGGTTGGAACAAAAACCTGCAGCCACAGCGGCCCTTTACTGGATCAGTTTGACACCCCTGCCTTAATGGATGAAATGAAGGGGGAAATGGTTATCTTGAGTGATGGATCAGATCATTTTATGTTCCCAAGCTGTATCACTGTGGTCTCCCAGTCCCCCAGACCCACAAGGAGGGTACTGTCGCCCAGTGTGTTGGCATGACGCAGCACAGTCACACAGACCTTCATACTCAGTCAACTCGAGCATGATTCTCCCTCTGTCACTCTCTGCATCTGGATGAATGTGTGTTTGTGCTATTGTGTGACACAATGTCCTAGATCCTGAAGCCCAGCAGAGGCCCCTTTATCTGGTTTCACACCGTTGTGTCATGTTATGACTTCTAGCCATGAAAAAAAGTCTGTTGTTTCTCAAACAGAAGAAGTCATAGCGGAACAGGCCTGTACCCTGACATGGCCTTTGCCAACACTGGACAAACTTGATTAGGATTATTAGAGCACAGACAGCATATTGTCACACAGGAGTGGAGCAAATGGGTGAGCGATGATGTCCTACATGCTGTTAGACCGTCTCAGCTCCTTAGTTTCATCATTATTATTATAAGATCATGACTCGGCAGTATCGCTGGCTTTCAAAGATAATTGATGCCCGCTGCGCAAAGGAGCCACGTCCTTCCAAAGCACTCGCTCATCTGATGGTTACAGAAAAACAGCGTCAAAATGGGGAATCAAGAAAAAAAAAAAATCTGTTCTGAGATTTACCAAAATTCCAAAGAAAAAGACTGCATTGTGGAGACCAAATATTTGGTTCAGTAAAATAAAATATAAAAAAAATCATGGATTTAAGCACATAAGTTTAATTTGAGCTTAGATTTTCTTTCAAATGTTCCAGAAGTTTTCAAAGGTACAGTCATCATCATATCTGACCGCTCAATGACATCTCGCAGTCTTCTTGGGTGATTGGAGCTGGCAAAGGATGCCATTCAGGTCTGATGCTAAGAACCACCCTTTGAACACCTGCTTGGACAACCAAGAGCATTTTATTTCTTAGTAACAAGTCAGAACGTCATACCTCTACTTCTTTATTTCCGAGTACCCCTTTGCAAAGATAGACCAGTGGTGACTCTGCTGTAATTGACTGTCCACTGCCACTTTTTCGTCCTTTAAAGCAGTGATTCTCAACTGGTGGGTCGGGACCCAAAAGTGGGTCGCGGACCCCTTTTCGGTGGGTCGTGGGCAAAAAAATCCTGTGGTTTTATTTTGAAGGGGGGGATTTTTTTTTATGCCGTCTCTTCACTGGCACAGTTTGTTTTCATCTGCGAACTGAAGTTTGGGTCTTTTTGAAACTACTTGTATGTTGTGTTATCTAAGATGCACTTTTTAATTTTTGAATGAAAATGCAGCTAATTTAGTGTAAAAGGGAATATTTTCCTCTCTAGCATCACCAGGCTGCTGGTTTTTTATTTAACTGCGTTATTCTGCATTATCCCAGGTTCAATCTGCTCCATTTTTTTCATTAAATACAGTTTTGAAGTTGAACATTTTCCTCGATTTTGGGTCCTGGCTTGTCTTTACGGGGGTGATGGTTGGTCCCAAAGCCAGACCGGTTGAGAACCGCTGCTTTAAAGGGTTTGGTATGCTTTAAACCAGGGGTGTCAAACTGATCCAGCAAAGGGCCGAGTGGCTGCAGGTTTTTGTTCCAACCAAGCAGGAGCACAGGTGATCCAATTAATCAGCTGATTGAAGACAGCTGAGGTGATTTGATTGATTTGATTCAGGTGTGTTTCCTCTTGGTTGGAACAAAAACCTGCAGCCCCTCGGCCCTTTACTGGATCAGTTTGACACCCCTGCTTTAAACAAACAGCACACTGAATATTTGCCTGAAATCATTTGTCACCTGGGTGCCCAGGAATTGTGTGTGCTCAGTGGACTGGTCTAGGTTGGATAGGTTATAGCTTGGTATTGTATTTTGTCAAGAGATTAAGGACATATTCACCATCTGCAATCCATGAGGAAAAAAGTGCACACATAAACCACCAGTGCCATCAAGCTCTCAGACTGGATGTTGATCATTTTTTCAAATTTGGTAACAGGGAAGAACCAGTTTTAGCCAAGAGGCCTTGTGTAATGATGGCTTCTAAATCTCCATGTCAACATTACGTTTTCTGAGAGTCTGCCCTTCACTTTGCCTTCTAACATTTCTTTGATACTGACTTTGTATACGGCTTCTTTGACATTACTGTCACAAACATGTTTTTCTGTTTGAAAACTGCGATAAAAACTTTTTAAGTGTTTGGTTGTAAATACCCGAGAGGACACCAGTGTTACCTTCACAGTATGAAATGTGGTATTTTCAACTTGGTGTTATTGTTAACAGCGATCATGATCTGCCCGATGATTCTCCAATGGAAGTATAATCATGTCAGGGGGAAAAATTTGAAGAAGAAAGAAAGAAAGAAGAATTCTGCCAAATATACTGATGTTTAGTGCCTCCTTTTCTCAGCTATGCCTTTACTGTCCAATCGTGTTAACTAAGATTTTGTATCCTTTTAGATTTTTTTAACTATGCCATGCAAACAGTTTGATGTCTTCAAGTAATCAAGTAATTCAGATGAAACATTTCTCCCAGTTTTGCTATATTCATTGACAAGATTTCAATGTACAGTCTAACTTATGCTGTCTTACCCTTCTACTCTACATAAATCAAACACAAATAAACAGTTAAAAACACTGTCTGTGCTGTTGTGAAACAGTTGTTTAAATGATTTGGTAGTTCAACCCCTTATTCAGTGCTTCCAGTCAGTACTAGACATTACACCAAACAAATTTATGACGTGATTTTTAAGTGTCATATTGATAAGCACACACACATAAATGACCAGCTGCTAATACACCCCTGGAGAAAACTTCCAGTGATCCTGAACATGACGCTCATGTAACTCATAACAAAAGCAACACATTTGACCTTGTCCCATGGCCAATGATTGGTCAATGATTTTATACAATTCCAGAAAAAAACTCTTAGTAGAAAGAAGAATGGAGTGGAGTTGGTGTGTCTGCCAACTGGGACCAGCAATGATATGTTTAGCCGCATGTTGGATGTAGAAACCTGACCAAGTTTATTAGTGGTCCAGAACCATGACGGCTCAGAGTTGAGGCCAGGAGGCAGAGTTGCAGTCTGAAACACTGTTCTGCACCTCCATTTAGATTTAGATCATATTGTAAAATCCAGAATTACATTAAGAATCATTCTCCTCACTTACAAAGCCCTTAAGGATCAGGCTCAAAGAATCTTATTGTACCATATTCCCTTACTAGAGCACTACACTCCGAAAATGCTAGGCTACTCGTGGTTCCTAAAGTCCTTTAAACTAGATTGGGACTCAGAGCATTCAGTCACCAAGCTCCTCTCCTGTGGAAATATCTACGGGACACAGACACCATCTCTTTACTTAAGAGTTAACCTAAAAATGCCCTCTTTGATAAAGCCTTTGTTTGGGCTGGCTGAGGCCTGTGTTGAAATTGCTTCTAATTATGCTGCTATAACCTTATGTGCCAGGGGACCTCCAACATCTGTTCTGAGAATGAGAACCCTGTAGTAGAAATTTCACTTTTGGGGTGATAAAGAAACAAATTTTACTCATCAGGTATTACAATCTGAGAACAAGCGATACAGAGCCTGTTTGACTTTCTACTACAAGTCTTCTTGATCACTGAATGTTTAATGTTGTCAAAATCCATTATGTTCTGTTTATTCCTCAACACAAAGAACCAATATATATCCCTTATTTTTACTGAACTTCATTCAGACAATTGTGCACATACGGTAATATCTGCTGCTCAGAGATGAGGGATGGCCTGACGTGTCTGAGACCTCACGCCTGTTTAGCCAGTAGAGAGTGCTGTTCTGTTCTTTATTACATCACCTGAACGTATGGCTGAGAGAACTTTGTCAGTAGGTGCAGTTCAGTGCAAGTACAGTTCTTCTTAGATCAGGGGTGTCAAACTGATCCAGTAAAGGGCCGCTGTGGCTGCAGGTTTTTGTTCCAACAAAGAAGAAACACACCTGAATCCAATCATTCAATCACCTGAACTGTCTTCACTCAGTTGATTAATTATCAGGATCACCTGCGCTCTTGCCATGTTTGGACATATTATGCTGTATTATGTTTTCACAGAGTATAACAGGGCCAATTCTAGCATTTGTAAGTATTTTACAGAATGATAATTTTTTGACAAAAATCAACATTTGGACATCCTATAATAAGGTGTTTTTCTTTTGACATTTTTAAATATAATATAGTTTGCCATTTTTTTCCAGTTTTGGACACACTATAATATAGTGTTTCTTGTTTCATAATTTTGGATATACTATACTATTACCCAGGTCCAACAGCATTTTTAGGCATTTTTGGGTGAACTACACTTTGACCAATATTGGATATATAATTAGTTTTTTTGTCATCTAGAACAGGGGTTTCAAACTGATCCAGGAAAGGGCAGAGTGGCAGAAACACACCTGAATCCAATCATTCAATCAGCTGAACTGTCTTCACTCAGTTGATTAGTTATCAG
>CAFUXE010000263.1:261935-279032 GCA_903364295.1 Serranus cabrilla
ATCGTGAGAAAATCGTATCGTGAACAAAAAAATCGTGAACCATATCGAGTCGTGAGTTTAGTGTATCGTTACATCCCTAGTCTTAGTCCCGCCCACTGGGCATGCGTGGACAGACGCAAGGGTACATCCCAAGTCCCTTGATTGCATCCACGTTTCCCTCACTTGCCTCCTTTCCTTGCGTCTTAGTCCCGCCCACTGGGGATGCATAGAGACGCAAGGAAACCAGGTGAGGAGAGAGGAAAAGTTTCCCGTCCTTTCCTCTTCAGCATCACGTGAAGCGACGTCCGTTTCTAATGACGACGGCAGCTGATCACAGCTGGATCAGCTGTTATTCGGTTTAACAGCTGGTTGTGTGCACAGATACAGACATGCACTAATAATAATAAAGTGTTTTGGCAGTTTTACCTGTTTAATAAACACCTGCACATGGATAACAACCTGTATTCTGTATTTATACTGTAAACTGTCCTGCTCAGGGGCACAGGGAAGGCGTTTATTTATTGCGTGTGTAAATAAACTATCCTGGTCATATATTAATAATTTAATATCTCTGAACATGATCGTGGTGTCCGATCGCCGGGAAATATTTTATTAGGTTAGATGTGTAGGGGAAAATGTAAATGATGTAACTTAGATCAAATCCTACACTCAGGAATGATCAGCCTCACTGAAGGAAAATGACAAACGACGTTAAAGTTTTTCTTACTGACTGACGGACTCTCATATTTTTTATTTCTTAAATAGTGTCCATAACAACTCTGAATCGGGAAAATAACAGATCGTGAAAAGAAGAAAACAAGTTTTCTTTTAATTAATTAATTATACATGTAGAAAGATATTTGTGGTCTTTCTACAATAAAACTTTTTTTTTTTTAAACTTAATAGCGAATCAGAAGATTAATAAAATATAAAACTTTTAGTCCTAAGTGACACACTTGAGTTTAATCTTTTATCTAAAGATTCACTCCGGTATGAATCAGCAGCGATGTTGTGATGTTAATATCAGTCCGATCAGCTGCAGCGTCCAATCAATAACCGATATGCAGATGCAGTAAGGGGGGGGTGTCGAACGGTAAAAAGACTTCTGCAAAGGATGCTCTCATGTATCCTCGCTCGTGGCTCCTCAGATATCGCTCCTCGAACCTCAGAGCACATGTAAGAGCTTTGGGACGGTCATAAAGAAGAGAAATTCCGGTTTCAAGCAAGGAGCAAGGAGCCATAAAATAAGAAAACTGAGATGCACCCCATGTCTCTCTTTCTGGTTCTTAAAAGCTCCCTAGTGGTGAAACTTGTTATGTATGAATGTATAAATGAGCTCCTCTGCAACATCCCTCACAACAAATGAAAATGGTTTGACAAAAGATCAATTGGTCCCCTTCCCAGTTTACTCATTTGTGAATAAACTGCAGGAGTTCAGTTGTCACAGTATAAAGTGGCCTAAGTCATGTGAAAACAGGTAACAAATTAAGTTCAGCTTACTTATCTTAAAGAATTTTACTCAACCTGTGAAATAAGACTAAGAAAATAACCCTATGATGTCATCACGGTTGTCTCTGTTTGAGCCTGAAACTTAAAATATTACACAGAAATCCTGTATCACCGGTATTGAAGAGTTTGAAAGAGGAAGTTTAGGAAGCAAGGGAAGTTAAGAAACAGAAACTACAGATTTGCATGATGGGAAATGAAGCATTAAGTATTTTTGGACCTTGAGGGTCAGCATATCCTGTACACTGCTGCACAGATTTTATTAACCTGTCTCACTTATAAGACCTTATTTAAAAGGTGAGTCTGCATTTTTCTGCTGTCTGAAACTTTTACTGCCACATGAACTAGGAATGCAGGGAAGTGCAAGTTAGGACACATTTAGACAAAGAGAATACATTTGAATACATGCAATGCTTTCTTTCACAACATCCTACTGTTATCTTTTATTACAAAATGAACGTGTGAGAGGCTGGCCTGTGTGGACATCAAATTTAACATGCAAATGGGTGGACTTTAACAAACCAAAAGCAGCTTTCTGTAATTGTATACTATTGTTCAAGAACAGAGGCTAGTGGTTATAATCTACAACATTTTGAGAAAGACTAGCACTTGGCAGTTGCTGACAGTGTAGAATTCTTTGCAACATGAGTTACACCCTCAAATTAAAAAAAAAAACAGTTTGGCAGACACTGCTCTTAAGCAAGGCACAACCATCACAGAGGCTGCACTGGGCAGCTCCCAGCAAGGTTGTGATTAAAGGGTTACTACAGCAACCCCGTTCAATAAAAGTAGGGGATAGACATTGTGCATCAGCGCAGATTTTCAGTATCTAGATCACCTACAGCACAAGCTCCGAAAATGCTGGATTCGGCATTTCCCAAAATGCAACTCTATAGTTCCTTGTCAATAACCCATCAGATAACACTGATGACATCACTATGGCATCATCCGGGTTATTTTCTGGAACTTCGGAAAGCTTCTACAGAGCCCAAATATGTTCTTCACATCTCTTAACAGGTTGAATAGTAGGCTACTCAACATACGTTACCTTATGTTAATAAGGAAACGGGTGGAGTTCCCCTTTAATTGTATGAAAGTAAGGCAGCCGAAGGTGATCAGAGAAAACCTGATTTAAAAACACCGTTCTGTTTTAAATGACTGTATACATATATGATAGGTTTATGCATTTGTTTAATTTCAGGCGGATCACAGGGTGAGTCTCGACTCATTCGCCTGTTTTTTCTGCCTGCTTGCTTACGTGGAGTCTTGGTTGAATGAGGCGCAACCAAACGGCAGCCCCGGTCCGTCCGGCCCGCCAGGCCCGCCGGCTGCCTCTCCGGTCTCCATACCGATTCCCAGCGACCTCCTTCCCTCCCTCCGCCCTGGATTGGAGGCCTGGGATCGGCTGAAGCTCTTCGCTCGATGTCGGCGGAAGACGGCTCCAATTTAGAAGAAATTATGGATCGACGGTGAGTGATCGCTCGAGGCAGAGGTGGCGGGTTTATCCGCTATAAATAAAATGTATTCAGCTTCACTGCGGGTATTTGCTGAGATCGGTTGCCCGGACCCCATAGAAAAAGAAGAGAATAACTGATGCAAAACAAGAACAGCTGACAGCAAAACGTCACATCTCCGCCTCTTGCGATTGGCTGGTAGTGAAACCGTGTTGTCGTTGGCTTCTGTTTTGATTGGTTAGGCGTACAACAGTGTGTTTTGGGTTTTCGTCATGTAAAGCCTAGTTTTTATTGGCTGCTAGCACGTATTGGGCCTGGTGTGTGTGAGTTTATTCATGTAAGTCAAAACACCACAATATTGCAGTGAGACATTCCAAGTAGTGATGGGAATTACGGCTCTTTTTAGAGAACCGGCTCTTTCGTTCGGCTCACTAAAAAAAGCCGGCTCTTTCGGCTCCCAAACGGCTCTTAAGGTTGTTTTGTTGCTTTAATGAATTTATTATCAACAACAATATAAAATGATGCACAAAATGAATTAATGTAATTAAAACATTTTTTTTATTCACTCCACATAAAATGTAAAAAAAATAAATAATATAATACAAAAAAACTAACCCTAACCCTATTAACATCACACTCAACTGGCTGTGTTTTATCTTCCCATTGCACTGATGGGTGGACAGTTCTCAGGTGCCTATGCAGGTTGTTTGTGGAGCCGGCTCTATACGATATTCTTTTCTTGCAGAGTCTACACTCGGCCTTTGTATTATCAATAAAATTGAAATGGTTCCAGATTTTGCTTCTTTTCCTATTGTCACTCATTTTCTTTACTGTACCTTTCTAATGTGTCGATGCTGGCTCTTCTTGTTGCCTCTGGCTCTCTTTCTCTCTCTCTCCCTCCTGCTCTGTTCGTGTGTGTGCTCCTACTGCCGCAATCTTAATTACCGCCCCTCCCCCCTCTGTCCAGCGCATGAGGCACACACAAGGCACGCGCACAAACATTGACTAATGACGTGCGCACCGCGTGAAGAGAAAAAAAGTGAAAAAAACAAAACAAAACACTGCTCCCAATGAGGACCCGCTCCCAATAAGGAGCCGGCTCCCTTCGTTCACTTCAAAGAGCCGGCTCTAAGAGCCGTTACGTTCGTGACCGACCCATCACTAATTCCAAGGTTCATGCTTGATTTTGACAATCCCCCTTTGACCCCCAAGTCCAACATTAAACCCTGGAGGTGGAGATCCCACTACAACAATATATTTTAAGGCTATATGTTTTGGGGGTTATTCTGCAGTAATCATGCATGCATCTCAGCATAGGTTAAAACACAATCACAATGGTGTAGGCTACATAAAAAGAAAGTATTACAAAGGAGGCTTTTTGTTATAAGTCCAGCCTGAGATAACAATTCACATCATCAGATGTATTTTCTCAGTCTTTGGAAAACTTCCTCTGGGTTTCATGGATGAGTAGAACTCCCGGTGACGAATTAATGATAGCTATGCGTCAGTTCAGTGAACTGCCCCTTTAAGAGGAAGTAAAATAGCCTTAATAGAGGCAGTGGAGTCATGACACAAAAACTAAGTAATAATAACATATGCAGTGGGATTATATTAAGACAGAACATGAAAACATGAAGAGCAAATCATTAAATCACATTCTCTGGTCTGCAAAAATCCTCTTTATTTATTCAAAGCAATGTTTTATTGACAAATGACACTTGTCCAAATGTACTTGTGCTCACATTGTTTTCCAGTTACACAAAAAAACATCAGTAGTTCCATGGGTTTCACCAGCATCAGTTATATTCCACAAGAGTACTTGATACAAGGGTGTGTTGGTCGATTCACTGAGAGGACTGGCAATCTGTGGTGTCTCACTGCTGTATATAAGAGAACAAACATGTTAGAACTGATCCTACACAGTTGCACTGATATGGTGTTTTTAAAGATTGCAGTAGATTATGTGGCAATATGCATAGTAGCTGATACTGTGTGCAAACATTCAAATCTTAACATTATTCAGTGCGTTCTTCAGAACGTTATCAGCAAAAAGCCTGAAAAAGCCTATGTAAGACATTTTCATAATCACGGGTCTATGTTTTTATAGTCATAAAACACATTTCTCAACCATTATTCAATAATCCGTTGGCCCTTACGTGGGTCCAATTTAGTTTTGTGTGTGTAAAATTTAACTGAAGTACTGCTGTATTTTAGCTTTTGTTGTGCTTTGTTACAGTGCACCCAAATTACCAAATATCCTCCTAACTGCCATAAACATAACTGTGACAAGAATTAAATGAATCCTTTTATAGTAGATAATACTATTTGTCAGTGAAGATTGGATGTGACAAAAGACACTCCCCATCACTGAGCATGAAGCTTTATTCTTGAAATTGTAAACAGTAGTTACCAATATAACCTGTCCAAAATACCTTAGAGCAGGAGTGTCAAACTGATCCAGTAAAGGGCCGCTGTGGCTGCAGGTTTTTGTTCCAACCAAGCAGGAGCACAGGTGATACTGATAATTAATCAACTGAGTGAAGACAGTTCAGCTGATTGAATGATTGGATTCAGGTGTGTTTCTGCCACTCTGCCCTTTCCTGGATCAGTTTGAAACCCCTGTTCTAGATGACAAAAAAACTAATTATATGTCCAAAATTGGTCATAGTGTAGTTCACCCAAAAATGCCTAAAAATGCTGTTGGACCTGGGTAATAGTATAGTATATCCAAAAATATGAAACAAGAAACACTATATTATAGTGTGTCCAAAACTGGAAAAAAAATGGCATACTATATTATATTTAAAAATGTCAAAAGAAAAACACCTTATTATAGGATGTCCAAATGTAGATTTTTGTAAAAAAATTATCATTCTGTAAAATGCTTACAAATGCTAGAATTGGCCCTGTTATACTCTGTGAAAACATAATACAGCATAATATGTCCAAACATGGCAAGAGCACAGGTGATACTGATAATTAATCAACTGAGTGAAGACAGCTGCAGGTGATTAGAATGATTGGATTCAGGTGTGTTTCTTCTTGGTTGGAACAAAAACCTGCAGCCACAGCGGCCCTTTACTGGATCAGTTTGACACCCCTGCCTTAAAGCATATGATTTGCATTTGTAAAAATGGCATTTATAAAAAAAATAATCCTAAATCAAGTTTCACATTTTTGCTTTGATTTAATTTGTGTTTTAGTTGGGAACCACATATGGTCTTTCAATTAATGGAATTTTCAGTCAAGACATTTTGTCAAATTTTCAATGATATTGTCAAACAACTCATTTACATCAAAGGAATTAAATACCTATATGTACCACCCTCAAATTACAATAACCTCCAATGAAAGTACCACAAAGGGGCGTGTTTATTATAATTATGTAAAAAAAATACAATTTAGTAAAAATCCATCCAGTTAAATTACTTGTACGAGTGTGATATATGTACCTTAAAATCCCAGATCACCATGGCTCCATCCAGACCCACACTGCTGTACTTCTCCACTTTAGCACCTTCCACAGATACAGCACACAGTTGCCTACAAAACAACACATTCACACAAGGCTTACAAAACCTTAACTTCAAAGGTTTTTCTTTTTTTCTTTTACAAAAACAGTAATTTCTAGAGACACTCAGAGCTCACCCAGAGTTTCACACGCACAGCAGCAAAATACATATAGCTACCTGGCATAAGCACACAATGATTCATGTCTTTACACACACAAACCAATTGTCACTTTTTTTTTAGTATTTTTGAGTCGGACACTGACTGCTTTCAAGTTACCTGGAACATTTGCTAGAGAGCACATATCTCCAGCAAGGCCACACAAGCCTATAAATATATAAAGGTAGTTTAAATAAAATAAACTATATTAAAATAATGTATATGAAGGTCCAGATCTGCATCACTATACTCAACACGAACCTACAGCAAGACAATCATGCGGACTGGCTGAGAAAAGACTGGTGAATACAATTCATCAAAAAAATAAAAAAAAGGAAAAAAAAGACAGAAAGAAACCAGGTATCTAGCTTTATAACTAGATGATTCAAGAGTTATAAAACAACCATATAAAAAAATCATATAGAGTTGCTTTTGGGTTCAAATCCACAAATAGATTACACTTGAGTGGAGAACCTCCTTGGTAGTTATGATGCTATTTTAAAGGGAAACAGCTGTGGTCCCTACGTGATGCTGTTCTGGTGCAGGGTGCCAAGCTCATTGCTGTCGTCTTCGGTGGCCCTCTTGTCCAGGTTGCGGAAGTGTTGCATGGCTGACATGCTGCCCTTGGAGGTCTGCTTGGGGATGTCCAGCTTCTTCACAAATTCCAGAGCGCCTGGACCCTTATAGGTAAACTGGTAGGGGCAACAGTCATGACCCTGGTAGAAAAGAGATTAAGGACAAGCACAAATGATCATATCAATATTCAAGTTAATTATGACTCTACAGTGGTGTAAAAAAAAGTTTTCAGACACCCTTGATATTTTACACAATCTCAAATATTTATCATGAAATATATGTGGAATGTGTTTCAAAAGGTGGGCCTGCATTAGACAGACAAACAAATACAAATAAAAAAATTGTGAAGAAAAACGAACAAAACTAAATTCTTGAGTTTCAAAATGTCAGTTCACCTTCCTGTGTTAGGTTCCTTGTTTTAGCCATTTTTGTCTCTGAAGAACTTTCAAATGCGCTGGCTTTATATAGACACGAAGCACGGCAACAAAAATTGTGTCTTTTAATGAAAAGCGACCTTCATTAGTGGATCACTGGTACCAAGATGACCCAATACTCAATATTTCATATGTATTTTTATAGCACCAATCAAGTTTTTAATTGCTTTTTTAGGATTTGTTTAGCATTTTGGCTGTGACTGTATTCAAAGAAATTGCACTTGAAGACCTAAGAGTGATTCTTAATGCAATATTTCACAAATGCATGGGGTGTCCGTAAACTTTTTTCCGCCACTGTATCTGAGTCCTTAAAGCTGCATTATGAAATCTGACTGCCTCAAATACCAGCAAGAGGTAAACTTTTAGTAGTTCATGAACTTTCAAATCTGTGTGCTTGACCAAGAGGAAGACAATCTTCATAATTTGTTTTCATAATTCTTTTTTTTGCATCCATCAAAGAAGTTTGTATATCACAAACTTCAGTTACAAAAAAAGGCTTACTGAAAATGTTCTTCATTTAAAATATCAGAACATAAAAACTAAAGGGGCCAAGCACAATTGAAAAAAAAAAAAACATTAGGCGCCATTGACAGAGAAGGTGTGTCCAAACCTTTGACCTGTACAGTAGTAATATTGATATTGCAGTTTTAAATGTGTTACATTAAGTACTGTAGTTGATCATCACTTCCTCTTAAAAGAAAGAGGAAAGCTTGGAGTTTATGGACACACACAAAAACACACAGGCACAGACAAACATACATAGACACACAGCAGGTGATAGTTACCGCAGCAACAATTTCAGTGGGGCTGACATAGAGCACACTCAGGAGTGGCAGACGGTTAGTTGTCAGCTGGGTTACCCTGGATGAACATAGGTCAGAAAGGTGGTTGTCATATAATGTTAAAAGACTCCTATGACATTAGATGAATTACAGGATCACATAGGAACACTTGTTTCAGCCAGTGAAACACAAAGACAGAAAATCTGGCCTGGGTTAAAAAAATACTATAAGTTTTCATTTAATTGGAGCCATGAAGTGTTGCTGGCCTAGTGAGTCTGCTAAGGAAGTCGATATATGTGGGAAATGGAAAATAAATTACTCACTCCTTTCCTTGGTTGGCATCAACCACAGTGATACTGCTGTTATGGGCCACCCAGGCCAACTGGTCTCCACTTGGGGAGAATGAGACACTGTGCACCCAGCCTCCACAGTCCTTATGCTCCAGCAGCATCTCCCCAAAAGGCATCTTGGCCCCCCAGGCAGTGGGTCCAGGCTTGTCCTCGATGTCCTTGATGTAGGCGGAGAAAACCCTGAGAAGCATGATATGGAATTTTGTTAAAGTTTGTCATCTTTGGGACCCAATAATAGACTTAATGCTTAAGTGGATATATTGATATTGATAACTCTCTTTTCTGTAACAGTCTGTCTTTTATTGTTATTTTGTACAAAATCAACATGATTAGGATTCCCTTATTAGTCCCACAAGGGAACTTCAACCTCTGCACACCATACTCGGAGCAGTGGGCAGCACATTTCTCAACCGGGGGGGCAGTGGGGGTTAAGTGCCTTGCTCAAGGGAACCTCAGCCTTCGATTCGAACTGGCGACCCTCCAGGTACAAGCCTGCTTCTTTAACCTCTAGGCCAGGGGTGTCAAACTGATCCAGTAAAGGGCCGAGGGGCTGCAGGTTTTTGTTCCAACCAAGAGGAAACACACCTGAATCAAATCAATCAAATCACCTCAGCTGTCTTCATTCAATTGATTAATTGTATCACCTGTGCTCCTTTTTTTCCAACCAAGCAGGAGCAGAAGGAGTGCCCCCTTGTGTTTCCAGACAGCCTTACTATCGTCACTTTGATCCTCTCAAAAAAAAAGCCAGCTGACAGGTCTACTTTGACTCCAAAGGACCTGCCACAAGCAGCATCCACAGTGAATTTGAGTAGAAGAGTAAAAGAAGAGAGTAAAGCAGCTGGGCCAGATAACATACATGGCCTTGTCATGGGAAGATGTGCCAAACAGGAAACCAATGTCATTCCTGACATTTTTACCATATCACTGTTAGAGGACCTGCCCTGTGACAGACTGGCAATCTGTCCAGGGTGTGCCCCACCTCTCCCAAAGCTGCCACCCGCAACCTGAGTTCGGATAAGCGGTTAAGGATAACGGATGGATGGATGTTACAGGACCACTGCTCTGTGGCACTGGTCCAGAAGGGATGACACCACTGGTTGTAAAACGGTTTGCATAGTGAGTGGGTTAAAAGACCATACTTCTGACTTGATTTTTTTTCTACAGTTAATATTCTCATAATGAGATTATGGTCTCAATTGCTAGTTTCAACTCTTCTTCATAATGTTCTTTTTGTAAATGATGGCCCCATTTAGAGAAAAATAGAACATAAAGCAGGGTATGCAACCCACAAGATAGAGAGAACTATGTTGTAAAGTTTGCAGATGATGCCCCCTTCATCAGCCAAATTTCAACAAAAATACGGAAATTATTCAGAGAAAAAGACAGTATGAACTTAATCAAATGATAACCTTACATGTTCTGGTTAACTTTTTACATGGTGAGTATTTGGGATAGTGACAGTGTGTGTGGGACTTGTGTGGGTTTTTCATTGTTTTTCATGGTTTTTTCATTGATTAATATGCTTAATCTGGTTCATTTGCCAACTTCTGTTCGCCTGGAAACTTATGGTGAATCATTTTAGTTGCTTGTTAAAATTTTCCAGTCTGCTTCCTTCATATTGCAGTTTTGATAGTTGAGTTACCTGCAGTACAAGTCTGCAGACCCAGCTGCCAGTAGGATGTTATTGGGATGCCAGTTCAGACTCAGGACGGTGGAGCGAACAGACTTCTTGATGTGCTTACTCAGCCACCTGAAAGGAAAGGAGAATGGTAAAAACTTGCATTGAATGTACTTGGCAAATTCCATAGGAATCTATGTATCAGGTATGAAAGCCTTGTTCTTAGTCTTTCACATCCAACCTGGAAAACAGCCACATAACATTACAAAAATCAGGCCCATTCTGTCTAAAAAAGACACAGAAAAACTAGTCCATGCATCATAGACTATTACCCAATGAAAGCACTGCGTTCCCAGAATGCAGGGTTACTTGTAGTTTCCAAACCAGAATGGGAGCCACAGCCTTCAGTTATCAAGCTCCTCTTCTGTTCATCTTCCCATTTCAGTCTGGGAGGCAGACATCCTCTCTACTTTAAGAGTAGACTTGAGACCTTCCTTTTTGACAAAGCTTATAGTTAGGGCTGGCTCAGGCCTGTCTTGGATCAGCTCTTAGTTGTGCTGCTATAGGCCTAAACTGCCGGGGGACAAAGGATATACTGAGCCTCTCTTCCCTCCTCTTCCTATCCAGCTGTAACCTTCATGTCCATTACTGCATGTTACTGACTTGACTTCTTCCCGGAGTCCTTGTGCTTTCTTGTCCTGCAGGTTAACATGGATCGTGGCTGCACCTGGGTCGTGGATCCTGGCTGAGCCTACGACCATGGCCCTGCCTGACACCCCCTGCTACTGTCGTACTTCTGCCTCTGGAGCTGTAGAGCCTGTCATGGGATGACAAATCTCCTGCTGCTCCTATATCTCCACTCCAGGCTATAATTATAAATTATTTATACTGCTATTAGTTCTATTGCTTCATTGCCCATTAATACTTGAATTATTACTATTATCATTATTGCTACTTTATTATTGGCATCAACTTACATCTTATATGGAACCAAAGTTATAGTTATAAACATGTTATAAAATGTAGTTCTGTTTTCTCTATTTACAGCTTGTTTTCATATTTGGTTGTGTTATGTCTACCTGCTGCAGGTTCCTGTTAGTTTCTGCGTGTTAGCGCTGTGGTTTGACTTTCCAAATCTGTTGACAGACGTCACCTTTCTTAGTCTCCAATGCTGTTGAGGTAAATTATCTTGGCTTTTAACAGCAATATCAGTTTAAATCTTTTAAGTTTTGATCATATCATGTTTTGCTTACCAATCATTTTCCTTTTCAAAGTAGCAGACAGAGATGAGGCGAGCCCCACTGCCTAGGGCGAACTTGTTCTCTAGTGGTGACCACTTCACACAGGTGGCTGCACGGTTGATGCGCACCAGCACCAGGGTGGGCTTCCACACTCCATCCTTCAGAGTCCACACATAGGCATTGCGATCAGAGGCACATGTTACAATGCGGTTGGACTCTGGTGCCCAGTCAATGCCTGTGGACAAAATTGTGAAGCTCTATTCAACTTTGGAAGGATCGAAGAATTATGCAATGATTCCTACCAGGAAACATACACCAAATTTGCTTACAAATCATACCTGAGATGTAAAATTATTTTCAATTATTTCAGACTTTGTGAAAACAGACATATGTGGCCTGCCCCTTAAACACAGATTGGCCAATTTAAGCAAGTGATGGTAAAACATTGTGCCTGGGGAACTAGTAATAGTTCCCTGGAGACGTAACGAGTGTCACACAAACACACCTGAGGTCATTTCTTGACAACCACGCAAACTCAATCCTTTGATGAAAACTGAGATGTGACTAAGTGCTCTGGAAAGAGCTACCAGGTGGACCATGAGTCACACCTATTCTGTCAAGAATGAATGTTCAGTCCCATATTTTTGGTTGTCAAACATGCCGCATCCAATCTTCGGGGCACCATTGGCTATCGTGAGTAACAGTACCTGTGATGCGTCCACTGTGCTCAGTCAGCTCATGGATCTTGACCCACTCTTTGCCCTTCTTCTCATAGATATTCACCACATTGTTGTTAGGACTAACTGCAATCTCTGGGGGAAAAAAATATTCAGCATTATTACCACTTGATGATACTAATGCAAAATCTCATAAGTACTAAGTATGGCAAGGTCTTCATTTAAGTAGCATGAATGGGCATTGTCATGCCTTTCCGTCTTTTACATTTTGTATGATGGAAACATGCAAAGTACATAATGTACAGGGTTCTTCTTATTGTATATATATATATAAACCATCCTGCCATGAGTTGCCATGAATGCTAAAATTATTACTGGGGAGATAATGTAAAGAAGTCGTTCTTTAATGTAAAAAGGTCATTATGAGGAAGCAGCATGGCTCTAAGGATGGCAATGTCAAAAATGAGCTTGTTTGCCAATAAATTTGTGTCCGACATTTATGTTCCATAGAGGAGGAATTATAATAACTTTGGAAATCCTCTGACTTTCTATCTAGAGCAGGGGTGTCAAACTGATCCAGCAAAGGGCCGAGTGGCTGCAGGTTTTGGTTCCAACCAAGCAGGAGCACAGGTGATACAATTAATCAACTGATTGCAGACAGCTGAGGTGATTTGATTGATTGGATTCAGGTGTGTTTCTTCTTGGTTGGAACAAAAACCTGCAGCCCCTCGGCCCTTTCCTGATCTAGAGCCATCTTCAGGTCAAAATGTAAATTTTGGTCATTACCCCATTACACATTACACAACATTACATGTTATCTTTATTGTTTTTCCTAAACAATAAAAGGGGAATGTTGTATTAAACCAAGACGGCAAACATGGGACACCTTATACCTGCATGTTAACATTGTCACTGGGAACCTGTTAGCATCCTGTCACTAGCATTTAGCCTACATGCACCAAAGTTCAGTGACACTGACAAATTTGTATATTGCTTTTTGAATTTTCACAATAATTTTATTGTCGAAAAGAAGTAGCGACACTGCGGCCATTCCTGCTTGAAATAGGAAGGCCAGATGTTGTGTAAGACAAGTCCAGTGCACCACAGTGTCTGATAATAACTGTAATGCCAAATAGAAAAACAAAGGAAGACATCCTTCAACTAAAGTGCAGTCAGATGTAAAGCTCTTCTTGAGTCAATTTCATACATTGATAATCATAGTCCCTGCAGTTGTCCTACCAACATTAATGCAATTAGACAAGGGAGAAAATAACATCTAACATATCTACATCCTGACTGCAAGTGTGGTCCCATCCTGATCTGTACCTTTAATTTATGGAAAAATAATACGGCATAATGCACATATAGTACATGTTTCACTATGTTTGCTGTTTCACCTACGAGTTCTGTCTTTGTTCCAGGTGTGGCAGGAGAGTGGCTCCAGGCCAAAACTGTAGAGTGACATGTCTGAACAGGGGAAGGAGAGGTGGCTGGAATGTAGCTGCTGTTATGGCTGATCTGTTTTTGCAGGTCCCAGGATGAGATCAGGGGGGACAGGGAGACATTTTGCGGAGAAACATTATTTTAACAGACAAAGCACGGCAAGGTTATTGTATTTGGTTTGAGAAATGATAATGTGGTTGATAATAAAGGTGACAGTATTAGGTATTCATACACAGATTTCAATCACCCTACAACTACATTGGTGTAACTTACTGTGCTGCATACTTCCGTCCCTTTAACCCACTGTTCGCTACACAGGTAATGTCTTTCAGATAACAGTGCACCTTACTAGGTGTGGTACACACTGTACAAACACACTTTATTTGCTAACTGATCTAGAGTTGAAAACACAAACCTTGGAATTTTTTAATCCTTGGATTTTTTTAATTCAAAAATGTTTCTTACAATAAATCCTTCACAGTTTGAAATGTATTGAGCCTAGAATTATACCACCACAGATAACAGGGTCTGGGATTAAATAATAATGTTCTTCCCAGCTGTATTAACCAGACAAAAAGCATAATAACTGAGCAAACTGAGTAGATGTGATTAAAAACAAGAAGAGCTGAGGTCATTCCTTACCTTTTGCTGTTTATATGTTGGTGGTGGTTGGAGGTACAGGGCTATATCCGTGGACTCTGGGCAGTCGACACGAATGGAGCTGTACAGGTCGACTGGTTGAAGGAAGTGACTTTGTAATTACTGAAGGGAGTGAAGAAGGGTGGGTGTGTCTGGCTGTAGGGGAAGCATCTCGTCTGGAGCAGGTTTGTGATGATAAAGCACCACGAGCTCAATTTGAACAGGACACAATATACGACAATTTATTTAGAAAAAAAACAAACTATTTAGCTATTTACACCCCCCACCCCACCCCCTCCCGTGTGTGTGTGTGTGTGTGTCGCTGTCTCTCCCTCTTTTCTCTTCCCATGTATAGTTGTTTTTTTGTCTAGCTTGGGATGTCAGGAAGCTGGAAAGAGTATGTGCTTGGTATTTTTATTTGGAAAATGGCTGAATGATTCCCTTGCCAGCTGTTTCAGCTCTGAAACAATAACAGCCTTGTAAAATTAAAGGAGGAGAGAAAACCTATAGTCACAGAGGAAATGCTAGAGAATATAGTTTCAACAGCCCATAATAAAATTCGACGATTTCATTGGTTTTATAGAAGTTTTTCTGTCACATACTTTTTTTTTGAGCGGACACTTTTATTGCGAAAAAAAACTCAGGCGGAAGTGTGGGGTCCCTGCTGCAAGAAGAAAAACAATCCAAACACGCCATTTCACATTTGGTGAGAATTTTCATGTATTTTGCAGTATGAACTATTTGTTTTCACACTTGTATTGGGGCATTTCTGCAAAACGTGTCACTTCTTAACGTCTGGTAGAAGTGCTGGGTGTATTTTCCCATTGTTTTGATACGGGACTGAAGGGTGCTAACAGTTTACTCGCTAAGCTAATCGAAGTGGTTGGTATTCGATACGACAAACAGTTAACATTTATTTTGAGAAATCCTCAGGTGTAACGTTAATGATAGGCATGTTATTGTTACAGTCGCATTGACTGACGTTCATTTACAGCCAAGAAGCTGGAGTAGATAGAAAAGTTAACTAGCCTGTTAACTTTTCTGTCACGTTATGCAGAAACAAAGCGTTAGGCAGATGAAAGGAACGTTAACGTTCGCTAAATAGCGTTAACTAGTTGGATAACTGTTTAGCACAGGAATGTCAATCTCATTGTAATGCATGTACCACGTACAGCTCAATTTGATCCCCGGACAAGTAAAACTATAGCCTTACAGCATGTGAATAACGGCACCTCCAAACGTTCCCGTTTCTATCGTTGTTAAGAAGTACAAGTGCATTCTAAAAACGTTGGCCATAGATTTACAAAAGATGATGAATAGCCTGAGGTGTCTTTTAGTTAGAGAACCTGAAATTTCAACAATATGCCTCAGTGGTCATAACACCTGCACTGAATAAGTCAAATGTATTTGGGAACTGAATAATAAGTGTATTTTACTTCTCTATGATTTAAACAATTTGTTGAGGTGTAATAGTTTATTTTAAGGGTCCCATGTTATGCAAGTTTAAACTGTAAAATCTTGATAAAAGAAACCTAATAAAGTTAAGTATTACTGTAAATTATTATTTCAAGCATAAAGTTGTTGCTTAAAAAATCAAAAATTACCAAACAACATCCAACATTTACTGTATGCATTGACAAAAAATCACATATGAAAAAATACAACTTAACAAGACTAGGCCGAAACTGAGTATATGGCCTTTTTTACAGGAGTAGTGTCTATGACGGGAATATTTTAGATATTGGTAGTGAGTACCAATATGTGTCTCAGACCGAATGGCTCTAACCTGTGGGGTACCCCAGGGGTCAATCTTGGGACCCCAATTGTTCAATCTGTACATGCTTGCAATAGGCCAGCTAATACGCAGCTATAATGTGTCCTACCACAACTATGCAGATGACACTCAGATCTATGTGTCACTGAAGGCAGGTGAACATGCGGCTGTAGATTCATTCTTTCACTGCATCCAACAGATCACGGAATTTACCGTCAAAAGAAGCCGAAGCAGATAAAAACCAGCCAGAAATGGGCAAAATACACATCTGATAGTATTGAAAATTAAATTGCCACCAAGCTCACTAAGATGAACTGCATTCATTTCTTTGTGGAAAATTAACTCTGTAAAACCACATTGGCAGCCATGTTGGATTTTTCTGGAGCTTTCTAATTTGTTAGTGTGTTTCCTTCTCATCACCCACTAGGTCACAAGACAAAGATGGCAACAAGCAGTACAAGTAGCGAGGAGGAGCGGAGCCTCCTAGAGTGTGAGCACTATGTCCAGAAACACAACATCCAGCAACTGCTCAAAGACTGCATCATCCAGCTGTGCACGGCCCGGCCTGACCAGCCTATGGTCTTTCTCAGGGAATACTTCGAAAGACTGGAAAAGGTGAATGCTGACACCTATTTATTAAAATTTCTTTATGTCATTTCTGAGAAATTCAAGCTTTCTGTACAACAGTCTATTACTATTCTAATAGTATTACCGTAATGGTTATGTGTACCTGAAGGAAGAGGCCCAGCACATAGATTTACAGCAGAAGTCTAGCTCGCAGTCAGACTCACATGAAGATGAAGTTTCTCCACCCATGAACCCTGTGGTGAGGGGTCGAAGCCGGAGAGGAGCCATCAGCGCAGAGGTATACAATGAGGAAGACGCTGCCTCCTATGTCAGAAAGGTTCGTAGTGGTAACTTGTCATGTTTTCACACACATATGCACAAATACTGT
>CAFUXE010000263.1:305972-317759 GCA_903364295.1 Serranus cabrilla
CGCATAGCCTACTTTATGCTCATACCTTGGCAAAATGTAAAATGTATTATTTTACTGCATTTGATATATCAATTGATATTTCTTTGATGCTGATCTCCCTCAGCAGTCTTGGAATTACATAAATTGGATATCATTGGATACCTGAAATTCATTGTAGATACAGTGGTCACAATTTTATTGACGTGGTGATATTAGTCCTCATCGTACCTATTACATTGCAGTGAGAGCAACCTCATTAAATTTTACAATTTAGGGTTCTCAGCAGTTTCCAGAACAGAAGCGTCCGCAGTCCAATCACAGAAAATAAAGAAATCTCCAAGATTGTTAAAAGATTTTTGACCAAATCAAGGTCCCTCAAGGTCTTGCTATCTTTGTGTTATTCTGGAGGAATTTTTGACAATTTCTGTTGATTCTCGTCTGATAAAAAATGGCCACATTTTGGACCAGTTGATTTTTTGACAACAAAACTAACTCAACCAAATTTGTTGTACCTGTTTTATATACATATATTTCAATCAATCATTTATAGGACTGCAGGAATTGAATGTGCAAAAACTTTGTATGTTTCTCCAGGTTTTGGGAAGCATGTTACTGCTCTACTCTTTCCATACCATAAATGAAAAGCCATGGACCGGATCACTTTTCATCATGATACCGTGCTGTCGGACGTTCACATGCTGCTGCCAAATGTACGCCACCTTATGACACGCCTCAATGGCGTTGGACAGCCTGGTACGTAAGTTTTGTCTAATGCACATGTGTTGCACAGGTATGTCGGAAAATGAATCCATGTGAAAGAAGAGACTTTCTGGAATTCCAGCACACTGTGAGCACTGACAAATTTCAGTCCTCAACAAGTTGGTTGTCCGTCTCCATGGGATCAGCTCCAGCCCCCCACCCCGAGTTTGAATAAGCAGCATATGTGTATATATGTATGCGTGTGTGTGCTGGATATAATCAAATGTAATTGACATTCAATATATATATATATATATATATATACTTCGACTCACTTCCTAACTTTTTTTGTTTTTCCATCCAGTGTTCATCTCTAAATTCAAGATAATGTCAGATGGGGAGAGGAATGACAAAAGTGACCTATGTAAATGCTTACATGAGACACAAGAATCTGATGAACAAAGGGAAGATGGGGAAAAAGTCATCCAAGGAAAAGATGGTGAGGAAGGCAAGGAAGAAAATGTGGTACCTTTTTTGGATGAGGATGGAGACCTTGACATCACACACCGGTATGGAAAATAATTGTTGGGTTTAAATATGGTGGGGTGTTCTTTGAGGGTTTTGTATGGATTAGTATTTCACTCTTTTTATACATATACAAAAAGAAGCGAGAATGTGAAATTGAATCTTGTCAGACATGTTGTTTTGTGCGTGCAGTAAGATATTCTCTTGCACGAGTCGCATCATAATAATGTGAGATGTTGCGTGCTGTCTGATTTATGCGCTGGCCAATATGGGTCAAATACATTTAAAAGCCACAATACAACACTAAAGCTCACAACACAATGGAAGTAGGGATAGAATGGATGTTGATGTTGACCTCTTCTTTGGTATTGTTGATGAAACAGTACAACAAAGTTAGCCACTTTAGAGTATGTCCACACGTACGTAAACGATCTTTTCCCTCTCCGTTTTCCCTGGCATCGTCTCAAGAATATTTGCGTCCACACGGATCCGTCTCAACACCCGACTCAACATGCTACTTCATAGGCCTATAGGTGGCGCTGTTTCAATTTCAGAAATTCACAAAAGACAGAGAGGAAGAGACGGGGCATGCGCACAAAGTTTGAGCGCCGTTTACAAATCGGCAGTAGAAGAACCCATCAGTCCGTGTCCATCAGCCTTTTTTGCTCAGCGTGGTGGCTCAGGAGCATGATTATAACCCTAGTAAAGGCGAATTCACACATACAGCGTCAGTGGCGCCAACGCGTCGCGCACTGTGCCGTACTACGCCTCCACTCTAGTCAATCATGCGAGAATAGGCGTGCGCCACCCGCCGGAGAAAATCGCGGCGCTGGCGCTGTTTGTGTGAATCCACTGTAACCCTAATAGGCTCGATATCTTCTCTAGCAGGAATACGAGCTATAAGAGGTGGAAGGCTAACCTCGAGGGGTGTGGCGATGATATCATCGAAACACAGATATCCGTCTTCGCCGTCCACACGAACACGCAAGGACTCCGGGAAGAAGTCTAGTCAGTAACATGCAGTGATGAACATGAAGGTTACAGTTGGAGAGGAAGAGGAGGGAAGAGAGGCTCAGTGTATCATTTGTCCCCCGGCAGTTTAGGCCTATCGCAGCACAACTAAGAGCTGGTCCAGGACAGGCCTGAGCCAGTCCTAACTATAATCTTTGTCAAAAAGGAAGGTCTAAAGTTTACTCTTAAAGGTAGAGAGGGTGTCCGCCTCCCGGACCGAAACAGGAAGATGATTCCACAGAAGAGGAGCTTGATAACTGAAGGCTCTGGCTCCCATTCTGGTTTTGGAGACTTTAGGAACTACAAGTAACCCTGTGTTTTGGGAGCACAGTGCTCTAGTTGGGTAATAAGGTATTATTAGCTCTTTGAGATATAATGGTGCCTGGCCATTAAGAGCTTTGTAGGTGAGGAGGAGAATTTTAAACTATTCTTGATTTTACAGGGACCCAGTGCAGAGAGGCCAATACAGGAGTAATGTGATCTCTTTTCTTAGTTCCTGTCAGTACACGTGCTGCAGCATTCTGGATCAGCTGGAGACTCTTTATAGAGTTAGTTGGACAGCCTGATAATAAAGAATTACAGTAGTCCAGCCTAGAGGTAATGAATGCATGGACTAGTTTTTCTGCCTCTTTTTGAGAAAGAATGGGCCTGATTTTTGTGTGTTACGTAAGTGAAAAAGGCAGTCCTTGAAATTTGTTTTATGTGGGAGTTGAAGGACATATCTTGATCAAAGACAACTCCCAAATTCCTGATGGTAGTGCTGGAGGCCACGTTAATGCCGTCCAGGCTAGCTATATCATTAGATAATCTCTAAACTCTAAACTGTTTTGGGCCAAGTGCTTTAACTTCAGTTTTATCTGAATTTAGTAGCAGAAAATTGCAGGTCATCCAGTTCTTAATGTCCTTGAGACATGCTTGGAGTTTAGTTAGCTGGTTAATTTCTTCTGGCTTCATTGATAAGTATAATTGAGTATCATCTGCAATTAAAGTTTATGCAGTGTTTCCTAATAATTTCTCCTAAAGGCAGCATATATAAGGTAAATAATATTGGCCCAAGCACAGAACCTTGAGGAACACCATGACTAACCTTGACGTGCCGCGATGACTCATCATTAACATGTACAAACTGAAAACGATCTGATAAATAGGATTTAAACCAGTTCAGTGCGGTTCCTTTAATGCCAATTTTGTGCTCCAGCCTATGATAGAAGGATGTGATGATCAATAGTATCGAATGCAGCGCTAAGATCCAACAGGACCAGGACAGAGACAAGTCCTTTGTCTGAAGCAATTAAAAGGTAATTTGTAACTTTCACCAGTGCTGTCTCTGTGCTATGATGCTCTCTAAAACCTGACTGAAAATCCTCATATAAGCCATTGTTATGAAGGAAGTCACATAACTGATTGGCGACTGCTTTCTCAAGGATTTTAGAGAGAAAAGGGAGATTAGATATAGGTCTGTAGTTGGCTAACACCTCTAGATCGAGAGTAGTCTTTTTAAGAAGCGGTTTAATTACAGCTAATTTGAAGGACTGTGGCACATATCCTGTTAGCAGAGACATGTTGATCGTATCTAGGATAGAGCCAAAATGCTGAAAATTGTGTCATTGTTCAAATATTTATGGCCTTAGTGCTTACTTTGATAAGGCAGCAGAGCTATCTTGAGAAATTGAGAACTTTATTTTTAGCTATCATCAACATTGCATTTTGGAAATCCCGAAGTTTCATAACTTCAGTTTGCTCATGCAAGAACCCTGGAGTGTACTTACAGTTAGCTTTTTAATACATTGGTAACTTATTTTTTCTAGGTCAGCCATCATATGGTTTGCACATTCACTCAGTCTTTAAATATTACTTATTATGCGAGTAAACTATAATATCCTTGAATGTAAACTAAACATAAGTTTCCTTCAGCAGACACAACAGCCCTGGTGGAGTGTCTGAGAGAAACTACATTACTTCACCAAAGACGATGAGAGAGCAGTGCTGATTTGTCCTCCATTCAATTGCCCTTCTTTGCACATCCTGTCAGAAAATCACCAAGGATGAAGCAGCTGGCCTGTTTCTTACATGGCATTGACAGGACATTAGTGTGAAACTTGAACAGATGTTGTGGTTCCAGTTTATAGGTTAAGATTATTAGCCATGTCAAAGTCAATGTCTACAATTCATATAAGATTTTGATAGATATATTCATTGTGAGATATCTTTCTGATGAAACATGGTAAATAATTATATTGCGGGCCAGAGATGGACTTACTTCTCTTTTGTTTTTTTACTTTTGAATGTTTTCTCAACGTTGAAAGATAAAGATATTTGGTTATAGTACTTGTCATCATTGTCTATGTGTGTCTTTTGATGTAAAGCCAGATGCAAATGAAAACATTTTCTTTTATTAAAAAAGGTAGTTCAATCAAATCTAGTTTTGGTGGTATAAATAGTTTATTAAGTATTGCACAGTTGTATTTGGAAGTATGGACTCTTTCTAGTTTCAGACCATTTGGTACCTCCACAATATTTTATAATTTTTTTCCGTTTCGTTGGTCCAGTTAACCCTTAATTTTACATTTGAAAAATGTAACTTAATTGTCTTGAAGACTTCATGAATATAAGAATATTAATATTTGTTTTTATATAGGAATTGTTAATTGTAACCTCAGGCTCCTGATGCTGCAGGCAGGCATAAGCAATAAAACAGTATTTGTACATCTACATTATGTGTGTGTGTGTGTGTATCAGTGGTTGAAGAAGTATTCACATCCCTAAGATAAGTAAAAGTACTAATTCCACACTGTGAGAACACAATTACAAGTCCTATATTCAAAACTGACTTCAGTAGAAGTACAAAAGTATCAAAATGCTTAATATTAAAAGTAAAAGTGCTTGTTATGCAGAATGGCTGCACTCAGATTGTTTGTTTAAAAAATATCATTGTATTATTGTTATTTATTAATTTATGTAAGAAGCATTTTGCTGTTGTCAAGGTAAACTAAATATACTGTTATGTGGTTTATTTCTAGAAATGCTAATTAATTTTAAATTATATAATAAAGTGTTTGTTCTGTAGTGCTTGGGTGAGCACATACACTTATGGTCAAAAAGCTGACCAGATCCAAAAATCCAAAAAAGTTCCACTCCCTTAAGCTTAGCCTCCTGTCTGAGAAATCAGATAAAGGAATTATATCCTTCCAGTGATAATGAGGTTGATGCTAATAGATGAACAGGCGTACTCAGGAAGCATTCGATCAAAGTCTGATCTTCAATCACTTATCTAATAGTCTGATTTGCCTTCATGAAAAATATATCCTTTTAAACGTTTTATTGTCTGCTGTTGAACGATGCATTAAGTGAGTTTATTTTTACGCCAATCCCTTTAATGATCTTTTGTTTGCACTAAATAACGCTGTTGGTCAAGTCAACCTTCAACTATTTGAATATTAATCCAGTATTTATCCTTTGCTGTATTCAGTGCATTCATTTAGGGCAGGGGTGTCAAACTGATCCAGTAAAGGGCAGAGGGGCTGCAGGTTTTTGTTCCAACCAAGAAGAAACACACCTGAATCCAATCATTCAATCACCTGAACTGTCTTCACTCAGTTGATTAATTATCAGTATCACCTGTGCTCCTGCTTGGTTGGAACAAAAACCTGCAGCTACTCGGCCCTTTACTGGATCAGTTTGACACCCCTGATTTAGGGTGTTAATTATTTCCGTTTTATTAAGCAGTAATTGTATTTTTTCATTCATTCATGTGTCTGTCTCGTAGTTGTAATTTGTGGGCCATTTTATCTGTCCACTTGTCTATTTGTCATGTATTTAGTAGTGATTAGCCGTGTGTGTTAGTACTTTAATAATTCTTTCATTATTACAAAGAACTTCTGTGTCTTGTGTATGAATCATTGGGGCAATGTGTGGGCCAAGAACTCAGTAGCAGCCGACAAAAACACTGGAATTTTCAGCACAATGCTTAGACTTAAAGGCCCTTTCCTCATGCGTTCCCGCCAAACTCCCGCTATGTTGCCGTAAAGATATGTGCTGGCTTTTGCCTTAGGGCATTCATAGTGTTTCCGGGAAGGCGTGATATTCGGTACAATTCATAGTGCAGTCCGTCGTCTGGGAACGAGAGGAAGCATAGTGGGAGGAGACGATAGTGACTTGTAACAGAGCAGCAGCAGGGCTGCACAGTAGCACAGTTCAGATAGGATGCACAGTAAGCACTGTAGCAGTACAGTTTGTATGTGTTGCAGCAGTATGTTTACTGTTAGCATTAGGGATGTAACGATGCATCGTGACATGAATAAAAATCGGTACAAATGCGTGACGACTCGCACCGGTTGACAGAAAAAATGAATCGCGATGCGAGAGAAGTAGGATATATTATTTTTCTTCTTTATTTTTTAGAAATAGGTTACGTTAATCCGATTTGTTTCGTCCTGCGCATGCGCGAGAATTCTCGCTGGGGATTTCACCCTGAAGTGGAAGCTTGTGATATCAATCGCCGATGGCACAGTTCGTGTCGTATCGCCAAAACCAAAGACTCTGTTTGTTCATAAAGTCTTCCAAACACTGCAAAATGCCCAACATGTACGCCAACACTACTCTGTCTAACTCCTCGAACGCCATCTTTGTCCGTATACCGCCAGATAGTTTATGAAGCCGTGTACCGGAAGTAGTTTAACATTGTCTTGTAGAAAGGGCTACAGCGCCATCTAACGAAGCGGAGTCAGCCAGGACACAGACCATTATCGGATTAATGCAAAGGCAAAAAAAACAACAAAAAAACAATATGATCTTACCATGTGACCGCACTGAGAACGGGCTTCTTTTTTTGGTCAAGATTTTATATTCTGTTGTTATTTAAGATATTGAATTACACCAGTTTACTTGTGAGATTGTTTCTAAAGAAAGGAGATATTTTTCATGTATTTTGTTGTTTAAGATGTCCATGTAAGTTGCACTTTTTATTTTTAAGAGGACACAAACTTTTACAGAGTTTCTGTAAAGAAAGCACCTAAGATTTTTTTTCCTACGAATAAAGTATCATCTTATTTGGTTATAATTTGTCTGTAGCTCATTTTGATTTAAAAAAAAAAATCGTGAGAAAATCGTATCGTGAACAAAAAATCGTGAACCATATCGAGTCGTGAGTTTAGTGTATCGTTACATCCCGAGTTAGCATGTATGTTATGCATACCAAACATATGCATCTACAACAACATTTATATTAAATATATCTGAATCTTTGAATAACCTGAATAACATTTTTCAGTTGATTATTAATTAGTAAAACTATTATTCACAGCTTTTGTTGATACTGCTGTCTTCCACTGATGCGTTTCATGCTATTCTTATGACTTCCCAGGCGGAGGAAAAACCCTAAGGAGGGTAGTGGCCGAGACTTGGTATGTCCCATTATTCTCAAACAGTCCATCCCGGTAGTTGAACAAGAAGAGGAAAGTACGGATGATGAGGCTGATAAGTCCTTTGGCAACATTCTAAATATTGGTAAGAACCTTCATTTTATCATGGTTTTTAATCATTTATATTATGATTATCTCAGCTATCATGAATTTAATGTTGAAGTTATTATGTGTTTGGATTTAACGTAAAATGACAAACTTTTAAACACAAGATTGCTTATTCAGATACATATCACACATCTAGTAACTTTATCATTTATTTAATAACAAAGATGGCAATTCCTACTGAGGAAAAAGTTAAAACACTCAATGTCTTAGCTGACTGAAATACCATAATTTCGATGTTTACTATAACTTTCTACCTCTACCTTAACACTCTTAGTTGTGGATTGAGTTTTTTTGTTTTCTGGGTTAGGGTTAGGGATTCTGTTTGCTGTGTTTTGCCTCCTATGTGTCCGTTTGTTCACCTGGTTTGAATCAGTCTTTTTAGTCCTTCCCTCCTACAAACATTTTCCCCAGCAAATAAGCTCCACAGTTTTTCTCAACAGGGCTCAAAATTAACTTCTTTCAACCACTATGTAACTTTTATTCTGTGGTTTAATGCACTCATATCTCTATTAAAACGTGAAATCCCCCATTCTGTCACCATTAAGGGGTTTGGCCGCAATCCCTTTTCATTATTACTCAGTCATTGGTTGAGGTACCATTTCTTTTCATTTTTTTTAACTGTTTGATTAATAAGTGCATCACTGCAAACTGCATGCAATGCAAACCTGTTTCTGAGTGATACACAGCTATGAAAAACACAGTTTGATCTCATATTAAATTCAAAATAGTATCAGTTTTAAAGAAAACTCCATTTTAAGCCTCCAGTCTGCCCAACCTCCTTGTCCTTAGAGGTATGAAATACACTCCGTTGAGTGACAGATAAAGACGCACAAACATAAATAAATAAAAACAATAGAACTAAAGAAATACAAAAGTTAACCTGAACAGGAGAAACACCAATTTCCAGAGAGGATGTCAAAAAAGATGTCCAAAAATACCATATAATATTGTTGTTGACATAAAACCTCTATTAATCTCAATTTGGTGCACCAGACTAGCGAATACAACCGATTTTGGTTAAGGGTAACAGAAACTATAATTTAGTGATCTCCAAGATTAAAAAATGTTTGATCTAGTGTTAACCTGACTCATGTATGTCATTTAAAATACAGAGGCGGCGGAAAATAAGTCCAGTGGCTTGGGACCCACTCAGGTAGTAACATTCCACCATTGTCAACAAACCACCAGTAAGGTATAAGGAGATTAAGAAGGTCTGGGGAAAAGATTTTTTTTAAAGAGGATTCTGTGGTAGCTTTCTTGTTTCCAATGAAAGGTTGTATAAAAATTGACGAGCATTGTCTACATTTAGTTTCAAGCCTTGCCCTGGAAATCAAGAACAACATCTGGTTTGAATATCTGGGAGTACAAGCAGGGATGTAAAATGTCTATAATGTAAGAAGGGATGAGGCAGCTTAGTTATTTTTAAAAACTGAGGTGATACAGTTTTAAAAATTCTGAATGTAAAGGATAACTTGTGCAATTAGGTGGGAATAGGGGAAATGTACTCATATTTTTGAGCATAAGTTTGAGTTGAGTGATTGATTTTTGAGGCAGTCCAGCAATCAAGGAGTTACAGTAATCTAGATGGCTAAAGACAAAAGCATGAAGCATGTGCATCACTGAATGAAGAGGAAGCAATAATTTGGTGTGCCGATGTGGACTGCACTGCACTTACGATATAGCGCTTTCCTAGTCTTTGTGACCATTCAAAGTGCTTTTACACTACAGACTGCTCATTCACCCTTTCACACTCACATTCAAACTGGTGGCCAAGGCAAGGCAAGTTTATTTGTATAGCACAATTCAACAGCAAGGCATTCAAAGTGCTTTACATCAAACATGGAAAACAGAAAAAGCAATAAAAATCAACGTAGAGAGACACATTAAAATTAAAGTTAAAGCCATTGTATCAACAGAAACACATTTAGATAAAAATTAATGTCAAAACAATAAAATTCAACATGGAGAATGATATTTAAGTGTAAAGTCAAATTAAAGTTACAGTACAGTGAGATATCAGTAAAAACCCTAAGATTAGATTTAATAAAAAGCAGCAGCAAACAGAAAAGTCTTCAGCTGGGATTTAAAAGAACTGAGAGTTGCAGCAGACCTGCAGCTTTCTGGGAGTCTGTTCCAGATATGTGGAGCATAAAAACTGAACGCTGCTTCTCCTTGTTTTGTCTTGACTGTGGGGACAGAAAGCAGACCAGTCCCAGACGACCTGAGAGGGCTCAGTGGTTCATAACGTAGCAGCAGCTCAGAAATGTATTTCGGCCCCAAACCATTCAGTGCTTTATAAACCAACAGCAGTATTTTAAAGTCAATTCTTTGATGGACAGGAAGCCAGTGTAAAGACCTGAGAACTGGAGTGATATGATCTATTTTCTTGGTCTTAGTGAGAACTCGAGCAGCAGCGTTCTGAATCAGCTGCAGCTGTCTGATGGATTTTTTAGGGAGACCTGTGAAGACACCGTTACAGTAGTCAAGTCTACTGAAGATAAATGCATGGACAAGTTTTTCTAAATCCTGCTGAGACATAAGTCCTTTAACTCGTGATATATTCTTCAGGTGATAATAGGCTGACTTTGTAATTGTCTTAATATGGCTGTTGAAATGAAGGTCTGAGTCCATGACTACACCGAGATTTCTGGCTTAGCCTGTAGTTTTTAACATGACTGACTGAAGCTGAGCGCTGACTTTTAATCGTTCTTCCCTGGCTCCAAAAACAATTACTTCGGTTTTATCTTTGTTCAGCTGAAGGAAATTCTGGCACATCCAAACAGTAATTTGTTCAAGAAACTTACCCAGTGCCTGTATTGGACTGTAGTCCCCTGGTGATATAGTAATATAAATTTGTGTATCGTCCGCATAATTATGGTAAGATATTCTGTTGTTTTCCATAATCTGAGCTAACGGGAGCATATAGATGTTGAACAGAAGAGGCCCCAGAATTGAGCCTTGGGGGACTCCACAAGTCATTTTTGTCCGCTCAGATGTACAGTTACCTATAGACACAAAGTAGTCCCTGTCCTTTAAGTAGGAGTCAAACCAGTTTAGTACTGTGCCAGAGAGTCCCACATGGTTTTCTAGTCGGTCTAGTAGTATGTTGTGGTCGACTGTGTCAAATGCAGCACTGAGATCCAGTAATACTAAGACTGAAGTTCTGCCATTGTCTGTATTTAAGTAGATGTCATTGAAGACCTTAACAAGAGCAGTCTCAGTGCTGTGGTGAGGTCGGAAACCTGACTGGAAGATGTTTAGAGAGCTGTTTAGGGCCAAGAAGTTATTCAGCTGTTGAAAAGCAGCTTTTTCAATGATTTTGCCTAAAAATGGGAGGTTTGATATGGGCCGATAATCCTTTATTACTGAAGTGTCTAGATTGTTCTTTTTCAAGAACAAGGCTAAGGCCAAGGCTACCCTACACGGTGCCACCTGCCACCATCAGGAATACATTCATACACCGATGAACACAGCATCGGGAACCATTTGGGGTTCAGTATCTTGCCCAAGGATACTTCGACATGAAGACTGCCATGGTCAGGGATCAAACCGACCTTCTGATCAGTGGAAATTGAGCCACAGCCGCCCCGATGTGCACCATAGTTTAATCTTCCCCACACATAGTTGTTATTCTTCAAATGAAGAATAATCAGGAATGGTTGGATATGACTTTTGTCAGAGATTCCCAAAGCTGTTTTCATAAAAATTGCAAAAATTTGCAAAAAAATTCCCATGAAAAATAATGGGAAATCAACCTCAAGGAAACAACTCACTATACTTAAATGTAAAATAGGAGAGTGGAGAGAGAATGTAAAATTTTCTGAGAAATTCAGAGAAACCTGTGCTTCTTTCAACAACTAAAATTGGCCTGATTGTAGAGAAATATGTTCTTGTGGCTTACCTCCTACTCTGGAATGACTCAGACTTACATATTTGGCTCAGTGAGCCTGAATGTGGCAGAAACTCCAACCAACTGTCTCATAGAGACTAATGTTAACTGCAACCAACCTTGAAGAAAACAGAAAAAGAAAAATATTAACCTGCA
>CAFUXE010000263.1:319784-332084 GCA_903364295.1 Serranus cabrilla
TGACATTATTTTGTCATGCATACTCTTCCCAAGGTCAAGTTTGACCTTCCATGCTTTAGTGCATTGAAAGAAACCTCAATTGTTGTTGTGACTTGAAGCCAATTACTATATTTGCATCATTGAATGAATACGATGCAGTTGCTCGATTGTATATGGAAATACCAGCGTGACTAATTTCTTGTCCACATTTTATAAATCAAGTAAAGTTACCCCTGTTGAGTCTGTTTTTGTGTCAGTAAGCCTTTCTCAGACTGTTTTAATTATCTCCAAATATCTTTAATCATCTCCTATACTACCCTAACCCTTCTAAATGATAAGAACCTGACATGGTTATGAGAGAGCAAATTATTTTAATTTGATAAACAGACAAATATATCATGACTCTAGTTTCATAACTCATTTTGTTTTTTAGATGTGGGCGAAGACCTTTTAACCATGTGCAGGAGAAATGCAACATTAAACAGACACTTGATAGAACCTGCAGGTGAGTTAACATTGTCACATTTCTCTCTTTTTACCCTGATTTTCTTCTCAGTTATGTAAATTCCTGCTAATACCATGGGCACTATTTACCTAGTACATTGTCTCCCCCAAACTGACAAAATGTATTGAAATGAATGTCCGATAATTAAAAACTAAATAATACAAGTAGATATATGAACAACTGTATATGTGTGCAATGCCACATTTGATTAATTTGAGATACTGCTGAGAATATGTTTTGTTTACATTTTCGTAATGCACGAATCCTCTTCTTTTTTTTAAATTCTAAATTCTGTCCAAAAGTCTGTCCTCAACAACTGTTAGACAGGCAGACACTGTGATAAGCCTTCTGATTTCAGACCCAATTGTTTAATCAACTGTGTTTAATAACAACAGACAAGCACCCTTTTGCCGAATAAGATCCTTCACAATCAAATGGGATTCATACAAAACAGATACGAGGACATGTATGCAAAGACGTATAAGAAGGATAACGCTAACAGAGGTAGATGCAGAAATAGTTTTAATTCACCTAAATGGTCTGTAGAAAGTGCAATAGATGTGTGATTTTGCAGTGAAATTTATTATGTTAAAAACTATCTCGGACCACCAAAGGTACAAGTAAATACAAATGGAATTCTTTTACAACCTTTTTTTTCTCTATGCAGAGGTAGAGCTCAAGAATGCCTTTCATCAGCCTCCCTGTTTGCCAACAGGGAGGCTGATAGCAGTCGAACATTTGGCTTAAAAAATAGACAAACACAAAAGTAAATGGTAATTGTATTGTAAAAAGGGTAATAAAAACCAATTTATTTGCTGATGATGTATTACTTTATTTTAATAAATACTTCTATTCAGAAAGACGATAGAAGACAATAGATAAGAAGTATCGCTTACTTGGAAAAATCTCTGTGATTGGCAACTTTATCTAACTGTTTGTGGGACATGGGTAAGCAATTTAAACAGGGTTAAATCACGATATTAATTTATTGAATAGATGACGATTATGTGCAACCCAGATACCACAAAGAAAAACATAATTACTGAATAAAATCCTTTGTGTCATATATTTAAGTACAAACTTTACAAAGACTTCTACAATACATTCTGTGGATGCACAATAAGAAATTAGCTTTGCTTTTTGTAAATCTGCCCTCTGAATTCTGACTTTAATGCATGTGTTTTTGTTTGTCTTTACATAACGTCTCAAACTTTTTTTGGAATATCAAATGTATTGTTCAGACCTTTAAGCCTTTTCTCAAAGCTGTATGGGGTCATTTTGATATTGGTATCTAGTCATAGTTATATGTGGTACAGATGGATCTAGACCAGTGATTCTCAACTGGTGGGTCGGGACCCAAAAGTGGGTCGTGGGCCTTTGCCTGGGCAGAAAAATCCTGTTGTTTTATTTGCTTGTTTTCAAATGCTGACTGAACATGGCGGAAATTGGAGTCTTTTTGAAACGACCACTTGATAGTTGGACTTTTTTATTTCACGTTTGTGCAGCTGTTGAGTCTGTTAAAAAAAAGGCTGAAGTTACTGAATTTTTATGCGTGTTGTATTACTTTGTTTCCCTAAGATGCACTTTTTGTGTTTTAATTAAGATGCAGCTAGTTGAGTGTTAAAGGGAATATTTCCCTTTACCATTAAACTGTGGTTTTGTAAACCATCTCAAACTGCTCCATCTTTTCATTAAATGCATTTGAGATGTTGAAATTTTCCTCGATTTGGGTCGCAGCTTGTCGTTACGGGGTGATGGTGGGTCCCAGAAACAGACCAGTTGAGAATCATTGATCTAGACTATACATTTTGAAATTGTGCCCCAGTCATTTCTGTTGACTGTAGGTCAGCAGCTTCCTCCCAAAACTAGTAGTAATTAGTAAAACAGTGCTAACCCTTCTGTAATCACCATGGTAGGTGCCCTTAAGTAACATTCTGAGGTTAGAGTTTTTCATATACACTTCGAAACCCACATTTAGCTCATGCAAATGTAAATTACACTACCACTCTCCACAGTCAGCAGGAATATGTCAGGAATGGCCACATGTGGTTCCAAAGTCTCCTGGCATCACCTCCAACTGCTCATTTGGCTGTGTGTTTGGTGTGTGCAGCTTACAAATGTGTAATTGAAACTGTCCTTAAAGGAGGACCACTCCTTTTTTAAATAAAGGTTTTAAATAGTTAGTAGTTAATAGATAAAGCAGATTTTCACAAGCAGATTTTTTTTGCATTTAATTGCAAAATAATAAATGAATTGCTTATTGTTGCAATTTATGAATACATTTTCTCTCTCCCTATTAAAATCGTATTTTAACAGTTATATTGTGAATAGGCTTATGACAGTTTATCTGGCTAAATACTATATTTTCTGACAATCAGGTGGTGATATGAGAGTGAGACAGTTGGATTGGCTCCAGCATGACCTTTGTACAGGTAACAAACATACACAATTATTTTTCTTTTCAGACCTGTCTGCTACTATAAAAAAAAAAACCTAGAGTCACATCATTATTTGATCATTTACTAATAAAATGGTGCAATGCAAATGTGCACTGCAGTTTGTAGTCAATTAAAAACAGAATGTAACTAAATCTAAAAGCCAAACAGCTAAACATTCCAATTTATGTACTATATCTATATACAGGGGGCTGCAAAAGCAGGTATACAGTAAGGATTTATCTAGTATAACCAGTATTATAATAGTGGTGCTAGGATGTGTAAAGTTTGACCGTGTGAGGGATTTATATGTTTATTATTGATATGATAATCAATAAAATGTTTTGTGTGCATGTTTTTCATTACCTACTTTTGCCAGCCCCCTGTATATATACATCTCTCTCTCTCTCTCTCTCTCTCTCTCTCTCTCTGAATGAATTCCAAGTGTTGCAGTCATGATAATAACATGACAATAACTATAGGGTTAGTTGACATGACTAAAAATATTGATATTCTTCCAAAAAAATGCCTTTACTTATCAATATGTTGTAGTGTTAAACACACATTGATACCAGCAGAGGAATAAACCCATAATGCAAACAAGAAACTAAGTCTAAAAAGCTGGGAGAAATGATAGTCAAAATGTTGAGGCAGAGATATTAAAAGATGCTAAGCCATTTAAGAGTCCAAAATAAAGGAACTAAGTTAAAAATACGAAATTAAACACACACAGAAAGGCAGGGACACCTACTGGGATCAAACAAGACAAACTGGCAAATGCAAAAGAGGGAAATATCAACTAAGAGGCCGTCCACACGGAGACGATTTTTGCCTTAAACGCAGATGTTTTGCTTCGTTTGGGCCGACCGTCCACACGAATCCCGTTAACGCATAGCCCGAAAACGCACTTTTTTGAAAACGGGTCCCAGGGTGAATAAATCCGAAAACGCGTCCTTTGCGTGTTCGTGTGGACGGCGAAGACGGATATCTGCGTTTCGATGATGTCATCGCCACACCCCTCGAGCTTAGCCTTCCACCTGCTATATCCCGCGAGACGTCTCGTAACAACATCAATAACAATGTCGGACTACATGCTCGTGTTCCTGCTGGAGAAGATATTGAGCCTATTAGGGTTACTGGGGTTGTTATCATGCTCCTGAGCCACCACGCTAACTGATGGGTTCTTCTACTGCCGATTTGTAAACAGCGCTCAAGCTTTGTGCGCATGCTCCGTCTCTTCCTCTCCGTTTTTTTTGGGAATTTCTGAAATTGAAACAGCGCCACCTATAGGCCTGGCATATGAAGTAGCGTATTGAGACGGATCCGTGTGGACACAAATATTCCTGATACGATGCCAGGGAAAACGGAGAGGAAAAAGATCGTTTACGTACGTGTGGACGGCCTCTAAATAAATGAAGGAGGCAGGGCAATAAGGGATAGTTGAAACCACTCGGGTGTGATAGGTAATCACACAGGCAGGTAACACATATGAGGGCAAGAAGTGAAGAAACCTGAAATGAGAGACAAGGTGGGTACACAAAATAAAACGGGAAACACAAATGACTGAAAACTGAAAGTTAAAAAAAATGACTTTAGTGTCAGGACTGGGAATATGACTGGACTATATAATTCCTAAAGTTATTATCCGGGAGATTTCAGTACTGATCTAAATGCTTTGATATTGAGTCCATGATACATGCTACTTACTGGATATGTAGTGTACAAAGCAGAAAATATGCAGCATTGAGGAAGTATGTATTTGGCACATTGAAACAACAAGGACAGTCTACTTACTTTTTACCAAAGCCAACCACCGTGTGACGATGAAAAAATGTCTCTTTCCATTTGCCAAATCTCTGCAGATGCTGACTCTGAATTTGCATGGACGGAGGAGGAAGTTGCAGACATGTACGACAGTACTTCCATCATCATTGCTGCTGATGGTAGGTTATAGAGCTGATCCAAATGTAGCAGAACTCCTCTCCAGTACACCATGTTTCATTCAAAAAGTTATTGAGCTGAAACAGAATCCTGACAATGAAGGATGCAAAAGTCTGAATGACAGTTTAACTTATTTCCCTGTAAGTAGCCAGTGCTCGCTCAAACGCTTGTAAATTATTCTCAAATTCTTTCTTGTTCTGCTGTACCTACATTTAAATACATTACATGTTTGGAAGTATAAATCAAGGGGCAGTAATATAAAGTGTTGCCAAGATTATTAATATTAAGAATACCTTGAGGAAGAAGATGTAAGGAATTGTAAGTGATCCTGGTAGTGTTCAGAGTGAAACCTACTTCAAACTTACAACAAGAAATGGCTGCAAAGGGGGGGTGCATACCTTTTTACACCAAAACCCAGTTTGAATCCAGCCCATGGATCATTCTCTCTGTCACTATCCAATGAACCATGGCTATGCCAAAAAAAGTCTTTAAAATGAAAAAGTTCAGCAGAACACGGTAAAATAACTTTTTTTTTTTTGGAACTTTTTATTTAGATTTTTTTTCTTTAACATAGAGCATTATCTGAGACAAGATCAGTGATGTAAAAAAAAAAAAAAAAAAAGGGGTACGAAACATATTACATACATAAATATTGCTGCATATGATGCAAATATACATCAGATATACATTATACAGTGCAGTAATAAACAGACAGATAAAAAATAAAAAAATACAATAAATAAGTAAAATAAACAGATTCACTTCTTTTCAGGGCCAGTTTCCATTACTTAAAGAACAACCCAAATCGTTCAAAATATCAGATATTTTCCGACCATGCTATACCTCCGATCAAAAAGGTCAATTTTCAGCTGTATTGATACGGTCATTTTTTCCATGAGATACACCTGTCTCAACCTCTGCTTCCATTCAGCCACAGTCGGTGATTTAAGAACACGGTAAAATAACTTTAACGATAATATGCAGTCAGGGCATTGTTGTCAACCAGACCTCTGTGAATATAGATTAACATGTTGAGTAAGAAGATAATTGACCCTTTTCAAAGCAATGGATATTGCAGCTCTGACTTTGACCTTTAAAGCTGCGTTTTGAACATACAATACACATATACACACAGAAAACCATATTTAGACTTATTTCTTTGTCACCAGTTTGCTATGATGATGATCTGACGGATGGCCTTTTCCAAACACTTTACCGACTCTGCACTAACTTTCCTCGCACCTGCACGATTTTCATCTCGATAGAGAAAAGGTAAGGAGAAAAGCCGTCCATCCATGGTTTGCAGAAAGATCAATACTAATGTTCTTTGTAGCAGGTGAACTTTCCTAAACTGCTAGTGTAATGTCAGAATAATTTAATTAAATTAATAGAAAAATACATATTCGTCATTGTTATCATTTGTATCGCCATATTATACATATCTGCAGATTCTGTTCTATTCATCCACCACTACCCATGTCTAATTGTTGGCATCTGACTGTGACCACTTTTGTTCCAGGGGCACATCGTCCAATAATTGCTGGGGGTGCATGATGTGAACACACTAAATGTGATCTTTTTTTCCCCCAAAGTTAGCAAGTCCAGTTACGATAGGAATAAAAAGACGAAGAAAGTAGTTTGTTGTAGGTGTCTTGTCTTGTTCGGTATCTATGATCAGGATATTTTTCTTAATCTGAGGTTATAGCAGACTGAAGGGGTGAATTCACAAAAGAACTGCTTTGCTTTTGTGGGTGCCAAATGTGCAGATAGGGCAACGACAATTTGCGTATTTTTCAGATCACCCAAAAAGGGTGGACCACACGGTGGTGTAGTGGTTAGCACTCTTGCCTCACAGCAAGAGGGTTGCGGGTTCAATCCGATCGAACCACCAAACTCAGCCCAGGTCCCCATGTCTAATTGGGAGTTATTTAGGACTTCGTCCTTCACAACCCACTCTGTAGCACATTTATATTCTTTAGATCTTTATGAGTCTGTCTGCACTGTGATATAATTAGCGTAAAATCTTAAGTGGATCGGATTTCTGCATAGTACGCTCACTTAACAGTCTTGGAATTACATAAACTGGGTATGACCCGAAAGCTGAGAATGTTTGTTTTGATATGTTATGATGTTATTGAGTGCTCACTATCCAGTTCCATTTTGTTCCTCAATGTCTTGGTGTTTTGATGTGATATCCTAGAGGTATTCTTGACTCATTTTATTCTTTTGGAGTGGTCAAGGTGTCAAAAATTGTACGATTCTGCACCAAATGTGTGTAGTAAATGCGTTGGGAGGAAACTTGTTTTGTCACTTTTGGTTTGTTATCTGTGAAGCAGAAGTTTATCAAAAACTTACAAACAAGTTCAAGCAGTAATTAATGTTTCTTGTTGTCCCTGGATGTGTTACAATTAAGGATGAACTTCACCCTGCGACACATGGATGTTTCCTGTGATGCCTACAACCATTTCTTCCATTGTCTGTCCCAACTTCAGGACCTCGTGGATGGAAAGTGCAGCTTCAGAGTCAAACAGCTCCCTACTAACTTTGCACAGTTTCTTTTGTATGAACGCATTGAACAACTGGTAAGGAAAACAACCACACACCATATTGTTTGATTCTAATATTGTTAGTAGTGTATTGGGGCCTTGGTCTGAACCTAACAGGAAATCAGTCACCCGAATCACAGTACAATTTCAGGCGGTCTTTTCCATATCCAGGCCCACACATTAACACAATTCTCCATGAGTTTGTACTAATAAACGTAAAGATTGGTCAGTATAATCTTAGAGTCTTGCCAATTCTCAAAGGCTTAAGTTTATGAGTTTCTGTTTAATGATGTGGCCATGGCCTGGTGTCAAATGTTTCACCACAAAACAGGAAGTGGTTTGAAACTCCTGAAGTCAGATCTGGGACGAGGGTTGTAACTTTGATTTTAGTGTGAAATATTTACTTAAACCATGGCAGCTCTGCATTGCCAATGGATGTAAAACTCTGAACACGCCGCTGCTGTTGTCCATTTGGCATTACCATTTACAGAAAATGGGTTATTTAAATGGCTTGCATTTTCAAATGTGCATGAAACATTTCAGAAAGCAACATAGAAACAACAGACCCTGAAACACTGAAACATTTACCCGATCCTTTTTAAATCTGCTCCTGTTTAGATGCTCAGCTTTCTTTTACAAATTACTACCGCAAAATGCTGATATTTGTTGTTTTGACAAAAGCTCATGTGGGTCATTATGGGGGGTGTTGGCAAACGACCTGTTGTGTCGTTTAGTTTGGAGATGTTGTTGGTCACAGTGGGCCCTTTTTTAACTGTGAAAGTGCATCACAAGTGCAAATTGACTTGGGTACATAGTCTATGTGTGACACATGCTGACAACTCAACAAATAAAGAAATGGCTTCTTGGGGAAATCATGTTGTCTGATTGGTGCAGAGTTGCACCATGTGAACAGACAGCAGCCCAGGTGCACGTAGTGTGGGTTTTTATTGCAGCTAATTAAATTAAAAAGATAATTTAAAAAATTTGCTGGGTGATACCATGTATATGATTGCGTCAATTCAGGGGTAGCTGTTTTTTTGTTTTGTTTTTTTTTTACATCTTCTTTTGACATTTCTTCCAGTCGCCGAGTTCTGTGGTCATTTTTGTAATGGCTAAGTGTGTGTCTGGGAGAACAGCTTGAAGCAAGAGTAGTAAAGGCAGCTTCTCTTCTTTTTACTCCCATTTGGTTTTCCCATGAAAGATGTGGCAGTGGCAACTTTTCCATACTTTTTTTTGGGAGAGTAACATTCTGTTTTAACTCAAAAGGACCTCTGTTCTCAGCATATTTTACAGGGCTGGCCAATCAAGGCCAATTAGTTTTTTTGTCATCTAGAACAGGGGTTTCAAACTGAAATGTTATATTTTTTTGTTGTTTTTAAATTTTTTTGTTTGTTTTCAGGAGCTGTGGAAGGTAACCGCCACTCCACTGGCAGTTGATGAAGCCAGGTCTAATTCTGAGCAGTTGTCATCTTGAGCTGGAGTGACATCTAAGCTGTCTGAACCTTCTAGTCTCCCCAGAAGCTACCAAATACAAATCTTCAGTCAACCATTGAAGGTTTAAAATGCTTTAAACTCTTCCTCCATAAGTGAAATTATATACTTTAGTAAACAGGCAATTTTACATTTGTAGTTAATCAGGGATTATAAAAAAGGGGGGATTGATTTGTGTCTTGCTTTAACTTGATTCATTCATTCCTACATGGAAAACTGTAGCTGTTCAGAGACAATAGGTTTCTTATTTTGTTAATGGAAAGTCAAAGAAAGCTGCATGTCTCCCTAAATGTTTGCACTATATGAGACAATCCACAATCCCGATTGTTCTTTTTACCCCCATTACTCATGTCTGAATAGAAACAAGGTCAAATAAAAGTTTTACTGTACATCCATAATGTGATTACAGTTTTATTCTCACCGCATTTAAATATAATGCTTTATTTTATGGCAGCTTGGAATTCTGCATAAGTAGGAAAAGTTGGACTTTTAACAGATATATGTGAACATGCCTGAAAAAGAAACCCCATCACAGTAATTATAAAAACATTGTTTTGTCCATTCCGATGCAGATCTGTGAGTTGAATGCTTAACAGCAACCTTGTTTGCAAAAAGATTAGTCATTTAATCTATCAGATGTCCAAAATGATGATAAAAGCCACACATAAAGCACATTTGTGAAGTCATGGAAAAACTGAAGTCTCTGCACTGTTGAGCTTTGTCAGCATTTTCTCTTTTTTTTTTAGAGAGATTTTTAAAAAATGTGATTTACACAAATTTTCAGTTGACTTTTTAATGTTCACAGATTGTATTTAATTGCTCTGATTAAAGAGAAAACAAATTCTCATATTTCGCTGCTTGTTTAATTCTTATAGGTATAAAATACATTTTTCATAATCACATTCACAAGTTTTCATTGTAAAAGTCATCAATTTCATATACACAAGTAGGATGTCTAAAAGTATCGGTATCGGTATCGGGATACTAGCCTTGGTATCACCTGGTATTGGATCGAAAGGAAAAATAGTGGTATCGCACATCCCTAGTTTACGTCACCTTCTGCTCCCCGGAAGTCAACCAGCTAATATGAAGAAGCCAGAGTCTGTACAGTTAACTACCGCTGCTAGACATGTCTGAGCTTAGAGGAAAGCATACAAAGTGTTATGTTGTGTGTCTCTTTTCTTTGCCAGCATCAGGAGAAAGAAGAACTCAATGGCTAGATTTGATTTACAATGGCAATGTTCCAGCAACATATGTTATTTACAGTTTAATAAAAGCTATGTGGCGTTTTATTGTTGTTGCTAGCGTCTGCGTTAGCCACGGTCACTACGGATTAGCCACTATTTACAGTTCAATAAACATTATGTACCGTTAGCAGTAGCATAGCCTCATAGCCCACTGTAGTTGCGAGCGTCTGCGTTTGCCACGGTCGCTACAGATTATTCTCAATCGAGCTAAGTAATCATTTGGCTTCTGTTGGGATAAAGGGACATGGCATTCAAATTGTGTTTGAACTGTCACCGAATGCCACACGGTGTTTGTGTATTTACATCGGTAAATGTCTAAATATTCTGTAGAGTTGATTCAAAGGACGGGTGGTTAGCATTTGCGTTAGCGTGGCCTCAGAGTCTGTTGATGATAGCGTTTGCTCTAATAACTGTCGCTACTGAATATTCTCATTGAGCTCAGATATCATTCAGCTTCTGTTGGGAGAAAGTGTGGTATTTGTATGGTTGTACTATTTTTGATAACGCTAAGGTGCCAGCCATGTTGGTATCTGCTGTCATCTTCCCTGCCTCCGTAACGCCTCCGTAACCCTAGCGGCCAAGCAGCCAATGACAGCAGTGCCTAATTAACATAGGCTCCCCGCCCACTGAAACAGCTTCAACCTGAATAAGGCAGAAACTTCTGAAACTGAGAGAGCTCAAACAGGCTGGATGTGTGTGTTTTGGGGAAAATAGGTTCATAACATTGATTTAGAGACCCATTGGACATGTTTAAAAAAAGTTTAAACTTGCATAATATAGGACCTTTAATGTCCAGAGTGTATGCGCGACCGTATAAAGGATAACATAAGAGTAGATACGCTATATGGACACAAACCTGAGACACAATGTCCATAACAAGCAGATAGTATTATTGAACTGCTTGCTGTGTTTGACTTGTATACTTGACTTGTATTTATGGAGGTGGACACAACCAAATGTAGTATGCTACTTCTATTAGCGGTGATACCTTTAAGCTATGATAGCTCTATTAGCAGTAATATTAGGCGAAAATGACCAGAGCAACAAGTTAGGAACATTTGGTAGGCAATTTCTCTGCTTCTAAAACACTCTTGATGTGGTATGAAGCCATCTGGTGCATGGTACAAAACTAGATGGCAGCTGGAATCATCTTAGCTATTGGCTACGTTACAGAGCCTCCTTAGCCAAACTCTTTAGCTTGCTGATTTGTTGTGTGAAAAGAGAGTGTGTCTCCAGAATGTATTGATAGTGAATTTACTGGCAGGTGGCACCGTGTAGGATAGCCTCGGCCACCAGTATGAAAGGGTGAATGAGCACAGTCTGTAGTGTAAAAGCGCTTTGAGTGGTCGCAAAGACTAGAAAAGCGCTATATAAGTGCAGTCCATTTACCATACCATACCTTACGCCAGGGTTCTAATTCTGTTTCCCGTTATTCCACTGAGATCCGCAGTTGAAAAAAGGAAGCTCTGTCAGGAGTTTTCTTTTGTGGCCAGCAGCTTGGGATAAACCTCCAATTTAGAATAGATAATGTCCTTGGCCATCTGTTTAGATGTGGTTTCCTCGCTCCATTCATTCAGGATGAAGTGGATCAGGAGAAGGAAAAGAAAGGAAAAGCTCAAACTCATCACAAGAGCGAAGAACCTCAAGAGGAGGGTGAACCAGAGCAACAGTGGGAAAGTGAAGAGGAAGTGGAGCACTACTACCCACAGACTGCTGAGGAGAATATCACCTTTCCAGCAATGACCATTGTCCATGGAATCCCTTCACAACAAGTCACTGTAACTAGTGAGGATGACCCAGATGGAATGAGCACTGAAAAGTCGAACCTGAATCCAGAGGCTGATACATTTTATCCGACAGGTGATCTGGAAAGGGAAAATCTTGAGGACAAGGACAGCGATATACCTGATGGAAGAAACATACCTGAGGAGGGGGAAGAAAACCTACCTATTGACACAAACTTACCTGTCAAAGGAGAGACAACTGTTGAAAAAAATGTACTTCCAGAAACAATCCAGAAACAGTTCAAGATGATTCTGAAGGTGAGAACAGGGTTGAAACAAATGGAGGAAATATGGAACATGAGGAAGCTGATGATAAAGAGGAGGTGATGATGGAGGAGGAAACCGGAATGGAGGGGCAAGATAAAGATGAGC
>CAFUXE010000264.1:13487-26082 GCA_903364295.1 Serranus cabrilla
ACACGGCTTTATTTTTCTCTAAATAGCTCAAAGGAGCTGTTGGAGAAGCACTTGTGAACTCTGTACCTTTACTCATCAGTGATGACCGTCAGCCTTATGAGTCTTATGAGGGTGATACCTCTTGCAACATAACATCAAAGGCCTGTTTATATGAGGTGTTTAAATAGATAAAGTGTGTGTGACACACATTTCTGCATATACAAACAATATAAAGACATGCAAAAGAGCAAGAATCAGGGTGCAGCAGTTCATCATTTAGAGTGAGAAGAATTGATTCTCTGCTGACCAGGACTTCAAAGTAAAAGGCCCGGGTGGACTCTGCATAGCCCCCGACACTCACCCAGCCCCCGCCGCGTCCGTCCCCCCGTCTCCTGTCTGGGTCGAGAGCAGCGCTGAGCAGGGATCAGGAGATCAGAGGACCGGGGCTCTTTCCAGGCCGTGAACTCTTCACAGGAATGTCACAGGAATGTTCACGGCAAAGGTTGATTCCCTCGTCACTCACCTGCAGAGACAAAAAGAGCTTGCAGTAAATACTCTTTAGTAAACATTTACCCATTGTGGCATCTTCAGCCCTTCAAATGTGTTTGTTTTCAGAGTGAAAGTCAGTGAGAGGAAATTAACTTTGTTTGGAGCCCATTGTTTTGCATAAAACTGATCTAAATTGTCTTATTGTGTATGTATGGAAGTCAGATGTTCTTTCATCTGGCTGCCATACATATTCATTTGGGCTTAATAGATTTGAAGTAATAAAAACAAAACGTAGTGTTGCTCTCCCTAAGAAAGACGTAATGTTGAAAATATGTTTGATTCTGTGGAAGGAGAACCCTTAACAGAAATCACTTCAATCGAATCATCAATTTATCTTGTAAATCATTACCAGCTAAAGATAAAATCTGTGGAAGTTTGTCATTTACTCATAGTTTGTCCATCTCAGTCAGTCTCTCTCTCTCTTTCTCTCTCAAACACACAAACAGGAGAAAACAATGAAAACATTTAACCCTAAATGTAATCATTAGTAATCATTACACCAAGTCTGAACCTGGCAGTTTAATGGTTAACCTTGTGGGAACAAGATTTTTGTCCCCATACACACACACACACACACTGTTACCAGCAATCCAACAGCTGTGGAGCCTTTTGAAGTCTCCTTAACAGAAATCCGTCTCACGAAAATGCACCTAAAATACAAATAGTGTTAGTTTTATAGCCACATAAATCAAGTATATTCACAAAAAAGATTCACTCATGATAATATACATAACTTAAGTGGATAAATTCTAGAAATTCTAGTGATTTGGTTTTGGCCATCAATGTGTCTCCTTAAGGTAACATGAACCATGACACCCCAGGGCACAGGGGGCAGAATCAACCATGCAATACAAAGCAGATGTCCACACACACACACACACACACGCATAGATAGATAGATATATAAATCACACACAGATGTTTATGATTGTACCACGTCTAATCTAAATTCAGTCTGCAGCTTGAAGACACACTGAAGGGTCGTCCTGATGATCAAGTTGTCTGAGATGTAAATAAGTCATCATCTCCAGTTCAGCTTCGTGTCAGGGGCCATCTGTTGGACGGCAGAAGTGAAACTCAGTATCAACCTTAAACTAAGAGTTCTTCAACTGTGATCCTGAAGTGAATTTAATATAAACAGAAAAAATATGATTATTGTTATATTTTTCATACAATCTTTGCATGCTTTATAGTACATACAAATTATAGTATTTTTTCATATTTTATGGTAATGTTTATAAACTATATTTGTTTAAATCCTTTGTACTATTACAGAGCTTTTTACGTGTATTTCCTCTTAATATTGTTTGTTTCTGATTCAGTGCATTAAATAGGGAAACAGTGCCCTCTGGTGTTCACAACAGGAACTGTTACTATCAGATGGTGAAAGTAATGAAAGCAGATAAGGTGAAAGAGGAAACTAATGCAGGCTCAGCTGGTGATGTCCAACACTGCTCACTTCAGTTTCTAAAAGAAACATGTTAAATGTGTAAAACATGTGTAAACATCTGGATTTTTCCATCACCGGACAATAATATTTAGGCAACAATTAATGAAATTAGCTCAATTCAAAGTCTATTTAGGGTCTGTCCAGGAAGAAAAATAATCACATCAATCAACATGCAAGCAAACATAAAGTAGAAATAATGAAGTGATATGATACTTTAATTAATTAATTTATTATTATTATTATTATTATTATTATTATATTAACTATGTAAGTGTTAACTGTGTTAGGTTTACTATCAAAGGTGATGATGTCAGTATTATATTTATAGCTTTTTGCTGTCCGCAGGTGACCAAAAAATTATTGTTATTGTGCATTTAAAGTGCTCAGAAAAATTGAAATTTAACTTTAAACTCCATCTGAAGACAGGGTATGTCAGGGTATCAACAAGTATGGTTTTATTCTGTGATACTCACCTTAAGACGTGTTGATTCAAGTGGATATTTAAAATAATTTATCATATTTTGATTAGTATTTCAGCATAATTCCAGGATTGTTTTAATCCTTCTACCCTGACTCTGTTGGTCACGTGACCAGCTTTTCCTCACAATGCCTTTAAACATTTTGCCGGAAAAAAAAAAGGGAAGTCTTGCACAAACATGAAACATGTGGTTTCCAGAGACGAGCTTTAGGCGTGCCCGAACAATATCTGACAAGCTGTTTGAAGATCAGCTCAGCCTGCCAGCTCTCAAACAGGAACCACCTGAGGGCAACTTCTGCTTTGGGAAAAGTCATTACTGTGAAAAGATAATGACTCACTAACAAGAAATCAAACAGAAATGTCGTCACTTTAATGTCGGTGTTACGTGTGGTTTGAGTGACTGTTACAGGACGTCACATCGGATCGTCTTTTTCTCACTGTTGATTCAACTTTATTACTATTTTTTTATTATTCATTAGTTATAGAGATGTAGTTTAACGTGGCTCTTTGTCTCTGGGTAACATGAACACTTTTGTGTGTATTTAATTGTTGCTCCATTTGCATTTTCCATTATTTTGTAGTGATACAGAATTTCTGTTATTTATTTTCATGCATTATAGCCCAAACGTGGGTTAAGAAGACATTATCACTTTAGACCAGCTCTTTCTATTTAACAAAACATCCTTAATGATAAAAGACTGTTTTAAGCTTTAAATGAAACTTGGGTCTATTGTTGCTAATTATTATTCCACACACAGAGTTGGTGTTCATCGCTTCTTTTCCTTTTTTCATTTTGATAACTACAGTCCCTTGAATTGAAGATGAAAATTGGTCTATTTACGGTTAGTACAGTACAGCTTCATATTGTATAGTTGACAAGGATGACAATGATTCCTACTGAAGTCAATTGAAACATGAATGTGTAGATATCAAGTTATATTTTGTGGCTTCTCTGCTTAATTTGATCTTAAGCGTAAGGATATTTTATATTTGGATTTGCATTTGTGCTTGTTTTTTTAAAGATGTGGACAGATTGTCTTGTCACAGCTCTTGTGGCCACTGAAATAGTCTTCTCTGTTGTGTTACAGCACCCCCTTAAGTTTACATTTAGCATTTAGCTCTTTTTTTCAGGAAGGAATAGTCAATGATTAATATAAAAGTAAATGGAAAATCACAAAGAAAGTTCCAGTGAGCGCTGACTGGATGTGTGAGCGCGGCCAATATTTATGCACAGGGCATGTAATGTTTCAGTGAAAGGTGTCATTCTGGAGCAGAGGGATCAGAGCCAGCAGAGGATGGAAGGAGGTCTTTTCCATTTCCTTCTCCTGTTTATGAGAAAACCAGACGGAGCAGAGCACAGAGTGTGTAGGATGGCGAGGAGCTGCCAGCGGGCGGCTGTCGACACACTGTGAGCACCAACTATCACTGATGTTTCAGAAACCTTCACTCACCGGTTAGAAATGAGTTAAATCTGTTCGTGTTCAACAAGACAGGAGATGCGGTGTGGTGAAGCAGGAATGAGAGACGTATTAGTAGTATTATAGAGTTGACTCTGTGTTTAGATATGCTGCCATGGCAATGTCCATTCAACACTTCTAGACTGAAAAATATAAACAACAAGTTTTATCTGCCCAGTACTTTGGTTCACATCCACAGTTTGCATTAGTGTAAAAATGTTCAAACTGGATGGATATGAAGCCAAACACTGGAGCAGACCGCTGTACTGCATTTCACCACTAGGTGTCACACTTGACTTCACAGCCCTTTGAACTGTAGCAACTCCAGCCCACCTGGTGGTGGTAATGCAACTCTAATCTAGTTTTCTAACCACCAAGAATCAGAAGAAGAGACAGAAGAGGAGGTTTACCCTTTTTTCCATCCAAAATGTTTCCATAATGGCAGTGCTATGCCCCAGTCTAGGGGGCCTAGGACACAACATGAATAAGCCCCGTCTTCCCCGTCTTCCCCATCTCCCAAGTATTCACATACAATTTTTGTCTCCAAGGTCAACGAAAATATTTATAACAAAATCAATTCAAGATAGTACAAGTAAATTAGGCTTCAGGGTGGACAAAGGCCAAAATAACAAACAAAACGTTTCTATCTGAAACATAAGAAGTCTTACTGCAAAAACAAATGACAACAAATTTACCTCCCTATCTAAATAAAACGGGAGAAAAGGGGAATAACAAAACTGACAGTCCACCCTTACTATTCAAACGGAACCTATTCAAACAAATCACCTAGTTCAACAAACACAAAAGGGTAATGTTGGGAGACGAGGAGGACGAGGGGAATGCCCGCTGCTACCGGCAGCAGCTATCTTGGCTGGTTTTATAGCAGGTGGCTCCGGCTGCAGCCAATCACAGTAGTGCGTTGAACGTCTCCACCAATCAAACAGCGGCTACGGCACACCCCAATTTGCATACAAAAAAACATAATCAAAAGCGCAGGACATACATACACAGCAGTTTTACACAACTAATGACCACAGTCTTAACAGCAGTTTTAGTTTTCTCTGAAACAAACTCCTCCGTGTTTTGTTTTGTTTCGTTTTATCACCTTCCAAGGAACAAGAATTTCCTGGTTAACAAATAGGACACAACATGAATAAGCCCCGTCTTCCCATCTCCCAAGTAGTCACATAAAATTCTTGGCTCCAAGGTCGAGGAAAATAGTTATTACAACAAAATCAATTCAAGATAGTACAAGTAAATTAGGCTTCAGGGTGGACAAAGGCCAAAATAACAAACAAAACGTTTCTATCTGAAACATAAGAAGTCTTACTGCAAGAACAAATGAGAACAAACTTACCTCCCTATCAAAATAAAAAAGGAGAAAAAGGGAATAACAAAACTGACAGTCCAACCTTACTATTCAAACGGAACCTATTCAAACAAATCTAGTCCAACTAAATACAAAAACGGTAACGTTGGTAGACGAGGACGACGAGGGAAATGCCCGCTGCCTGCTGCCAGCGGCAGCCGCCATCTTGGCTGGTGTTATAGCAGGTGGCTCCGACTGCAGCCAATCACAGCAGTGCGTTGAACGTCTCCACCAATCCAGCAGCGGCTACGACACACCCTAATCTGCATACAAAAAACGTTAAACAAAAAGCACAGGGCACACATACACAGCAGACATAACAGCAGTTTTAGTTTTTTCTGAAACAAACTCCTCTGTGTTTTCTTTCGTTTTGTCACCTTCCAAGGAACAAGAATTTACTGGTTAACAAAGACAGCGTGATCTGCTGATCTCCTTCATGTCGCCGGCCTCAGCAGGGTAAAAAAAATTTAAAATACTAAAATAGGTCGCCACATATACTTCACTGGCTGTAAATAAATCCTAACAAATTGGACCAGCGGGACTATAGCAACATGCGTCTATATGGATTTCAACATTCTGCCCTATGGTAGACTGCCCTCCTCCACCACAGTGGCATACCCAGCTGTTTCTCAAAGACCATGAGCCTCCATTTCCGCCTCGCTTACCCTCTTGTGGGAAACATTGCAGGGTGGGAACCACAACCCTGTCCTCTGGGACAAAACCATTAGACTATGACATCAGATCAGACAAGCTGACCCACTGAATTTAAGCACAGCCTATCAGTAATGATTAATGATGATATTACTTGGGATAAGGAAATGCACCAGCTGGTATACTGATACTAATACTAGTTTTCCTGTAACTTATTTAGTGAATCTCCAACCTTCAAGTTCAAACTGTGTCCCTGCTTTGTTTCATACCTGCAGCTAGCTATTTTTGTGTTTCACTGAGCAGCTAGAGAGTTTAAACTAAACTACACAGACATTCACTCCTTTGCATTGTTCTCTTCATAACCTACACATTCATCAGCTGTGTGTCATCATAACCCTGAAGCTGCTGCAGTAGCCTACGATACCACATGCACAGAAAGACTGGAAGTAGCATTTACTGTAATAAACTTGTTATTTGCATGTGGTTAAAATAAAATGCTTTTCACCAAAACAATTACAGGCACTCATTATGTCATAGATTTGGCTCCACTGTGGGCCTTGTTTCATTTATGTTTCCTAGAGGGCGCTCTCTCCATGCTCTGCTCGGGAAATCTCACTTTTCCCTCTTTTCTCACAGTGCTCCCATCATATTTTGGGGGGAAAGGAATCTGGAATCGTTTTCCTCTGCTCTGCTCAGATGCTTGCATGGAGTTTCGTTCTTCAACACACACAGATGGACACACACAAAGACACACACACACACAGAATGGTCTCCTTGGCTCCCCAGGTACTTCGTGGCTTGAATGCCTCCAGGCAAAAACACACACGGTAGACCCAGACACACATGCACCCATATGTCCACACATACTCACACGCAACATTTACTTGATTTCTGATCAAAATTGTCTTATATTCACTGAAACTCTGCACCATCAGAATCCAAACCCAGTAGCCATAGTTGGATTTTTTCCCCTCTCTCCATTTCCTTCCTCGGCAGATCTTGTCTGTCTGTTGTGTATTTTCTTTTCTTTTTTTATCTCCATGGTACAAGCAAACATGTTGCCACCAAATGTTATGGGTCCCACTGTAACCAAGGGCTGACAGAAGGGAGAGGGAAGAAGTGAGTCTGGGAAGATTATGGAGGAGGTCTGGGGTATGGGCTGTTGGCAGCGTTTGAAAAGAGGAATGTGTCAGACAGTGGGTAAACATCGCCGGTAGCCTGAAAACACACATGCAGACACATTAACGCACACGCAAAGCTCCAGAGGGTTTCTCTGGGAATTTAAGACAACTCGTCCGTTTTGAACCTCCTGACCAAACAGGTAAGTCTGTTTCCCGTCTGAGTCCGTTTCCTTTCCTCTGCAGGGCAGGCAAAACTGGAAATGTTCAAATCTGCACTGTGTGTCTGTTTAATTACAGTTGGCATGATGAGGCATGAATGCGTTGTAGCTCTCTACTGTACGACTGTGCTAAAGGTAGGAAACGTAAAATGCAACATTGCAAACATGCTGATAAAGTCAAACTTCCTGATGATGCAAAGCTTTCTCACTAACTGCTGTGTCATACAGTAACTGAGAGTCTATGTGTGTGTGTGTGTGTGTGTGTTGTGTGGACAGCAACTTTGTGGGTATTACCGTAACCATCTACAGCTGTCACAGTCACAAGTTTAAAGTGTGTGTGCAAAAGCAACCATCTCAGCCTGAGCTGCACTTCGAACAATGCCATGCAATTTCCATTCATTTCATTTTAATTATTTAACACACATCATGTTTTCTATAAACATGTCAGAGAGAGGCAGCTTAAAAAAAGACCTTTTTGACCTCACACCGCAAATTATTTTCCATACAAGATTTCTTTCTTCTGCTCACATGTTGAGTTTGATAATGTTCATCACTGCTGTGTCTCAGTGCCAATAGTTTGTACTTCCTCGTATAATAATACATGAGTTTCCACAGGGAAGTCTAATTGAACAAGCTGTTGTGCACTTACCAGAAATGAAGATTGCAACATCTATAATTTGCCTCAAACATTTGACTGTGATTGTCGCCCTCAGTGATAGCTGCCTGCTTTTTTGCTTGTTTTGCTCACTTAACAATAGTTTTAAAATGGGATTTTAATTATAATTGCGTGCTACTTACATTAGCCAGGATTGCGACAATTAATGGAGGAAAGTGTTGATATTGTTAGTAAAGTTAACACAAACTGAGACGCAGCACATGTTCACCATCTTGATATTGTCACCATCTTAATGAAGGGGTCATTGAAGTCATTACAATCCATCCTGCAGTGGACAATAATCTTCCAGTTCCCACGATGTTTTGTTGGACTCTCTCTGCATGCTAACACTTCATACTCTGTGACCTGCAGGCTTTCTGTTAAGAATTTGTTGTTCCCATTCACTCGCCAAAACACCCGTTTGATCACTTAAGTCGTCATTCTTTTAGCCCTGACAAAGCTCTTTCACAGGCCTGTAAAACTGCTCATCATGACTGGTGAATTATTATTTTTTAAAACGCAAAACAGGTTTGTCCAGTTAACACCTTTCTGTTTGTATGCAATTTGCAGGACTCCATACCTCACCAGCTGTCTCCATGGCTGTCCTGTGCTGTGCTGTGTTTTTGCTGCTGCTGTGTGTTTCTGACTTGACATCAACCCCAGTGGACATTGACATAGACTATGGTGGTGTTCCTCTGTGGATAAACCGCCTGCTGGGTGAGCCCAGTGTGATGAGTCTGCAGGGACGGATGGACCCCGTCTGGTTCCGAGCCAACAACCCTCAGGCCTGCCCGCAGCAGTGCGACTGCCCCATCCAGTGGCCCACGGCGCTCTACTGTGACCGCAGAGGTCTGGCGGACGTCCCAGACCGCCTGCCGGACAGAACTCAATACCTGTTTCTGCAGGTATCCAAACACTGACGCGGTCACTGAGCGTGTGTTGTCTTTACAATGGTCTGCCACTTATCCACCGTGGTTTTTCATTTCCTGTTCACATTGTGCAGCTACCACAGTGGCTGACCTCCCTTGCACCATACTGTTTATGCTTTATTTTGCTGTGAAAGTGTCAAAAGATTTCTTTTCCTTTGTCCCCAGGGCAACAACATCACGTCCCTGTCCTCCTCTTTTCTGGCCAACGTTACTGATCTACGCTGGCTAATCCTGGACCACAACCAGCTGCAGAGCGACAAGCTGGACCAGAGCGCTCTGCAGAACCAGACCCAGCTGTGCTACTTATTTGCCAACCACAACCACCTGAGATCCGTGCCCAGCGCTCTACCAGCTGGACTCAAGCAGCTGCGACTGGCCCACAACCAAATCAGCAGCATCAGCCCCGGAGCTTTCCAGAACCTGCACAACCTGACGCTGCTGCTGCTGCAGGGAAACCGGCTGCAAACCATCACAGACGGAGACCTCAGAGGTAGTGTAATGTGTCATTTCCTTTCTTTAGACAGGCACTATATCCACCACTTTGGGGTGGAAAGAGTCCTGCTCCCGCGTACATGTTCACGTCATCAAAAACACTCTAGACAAACATTCTAATAAAAGATTTCCAAAACATGTTTTTCCTTTTGCTTCTGCTATAACTGACAATTTTTTTAAGTGAGTCATGTTTCACATTCTGTCATCACTTAATTTGGTTCTACTAAAATGTCTGCAGATGTCTGACCTTCAATATACTGACTGATATCTGTGCAATGTTCGTCACTAGAGACGTGTTTTTCCTCATTCGTCTACTGAAGATGCTTGTTCACTTCACAAACTGGAGTTTAAACGTACCCCAAGCTAGATGGGGTACGTCACAACCATGAAAGACAATTGACTGTCTGATACACAAAAGCTGGAAAAGAAATCAGAAACATCTCACTCGCGTCCTCCCGTCTAGATTATCACTGCTGTTTAACCTAATAAAAGCAGCGTCTAGAAGCAGAAGAATGATCTAAAATGATGGAGAGTAGATGTTCTTTCAGTCTTTCCTCCTTTTTACTCTTTTTTAATGGGAAAAACCATGTTAAGCAAAATATTTATCACAGGAAAGTATATTTTCATACTTAAAAATTTGTCTGCAGGACTTTGAACACATGTCAAGAATAACTCCTTGAGGCAGAACTTAACAACAGCTCAGTATTCTGTGTGGACAGTAATCATGCAGGATGATTTCTACAGTAGATAAAATGATCACTCTTGCTAACAGTTTTAGAAATGTTTGACACATGAAGAAGGTCAACTTGTTTTTGTAACTGTAACTGTGTCATCACACACTGTTTGATCCTTGGACTGCTCTGAGAACTCATTTACAGTAATTCTGACTGGCATTTAACACTGACAGTGTTTGCACTCAATCTATACGTCCTACAAAGCTGCCAGTAGTAATTTTCATGTGTGTGTGTTTCAGGTCTGGTCAGTCTGAACCTGCTGGACCTCAGTGGGAATTCATTCTCGTCTGTCCCCAAGCATTTACCCCCTTCTGTGCAGCAGCTCTATCTGTCCAATAACAGTTTCTCTGGGCTGGATGAAGACAGTTTTGTGGGATTTCTCAACCTTAAGTACCTTCGTCTAAGTCGCTGTGGTCTGCAGAGCAGTGGCGTCCACGCGCAGGTCTTTAACCTCTCCAGCTTGGTGGAACTCGACCTTTCTTATAACAAACTTACAAGCATTCCCACAGTCCCCACCACCCTGCAGTACCTCTACCTGGAGGCCAATGAAATACAAGGTGAGCTGTGTACACACACACAGAAAACATGCACACAAACGCAGTCACCTTTCACACTGTGATCGTCACTGACGTCATGTCTGTGAAATGCTGATTTCCCGCACATGTGCACACATTCCTTCATTTTACTATTCAACAAAGCACTCACTTCTTATGACAGCAAAGTCAAGTATAACTGAGTTATACGACTACCTGGGGAGGTCAGACACCTCGACCGTGTTGTGAGGGAGAAGGAGAAATGTGGAAAATTTGACAGGAACTGTAAAGAATCCCGCACAGCCCCGGCCTCTTTCGAACACAGTCGGCCCTCATCACTGCATAGGGACAGGGGAGGGGCTGGGGCTGTGGGATGGAAGCGGAGAGAATATTTAGGAAGGGGAGGGATGTCAGAGACATGGAAAGAGAAGGAGAGGGTGGAGGAGAGGAGAGGAGAGGGAATATTGGGTGGTTGGATGAGGGGAAAGTAGGTTAGCAAAGAAGTGGTATGAAAACATCTGTGATGGATTCAGAGGTAAGAGTGCCAGATGAGCCAGAAGCACATGCTGTTCCCCTCTTCACGGGCTCCTCTTTCCTCTTATTCCTCTCTGCTCTCCATCACTCTGGCCTTTTTTGGCCATTAGGTCTCGAATAACAGCAGCCCTTTTGACTCACATGACCATCCAGCGGCAGTGACCTGGCGCGCAGTTTTGGGTCTGGCAAATTGAAAGAGTGTTCTCGATGTGTGGAGCAGCAGACAGCGAGGCTTTGTACCATCGGGACAGACAGACGGCAAAACACTCTCACAATAACACACACCTCATCGTCTAGCTAGCAGCATGACAGCTACTGCGGTTCTTGTTTGCCAAAGCCTACAGTCTGGGCCTTTGCTACTGAAATGAAGTGAGTTGTGGTTTCCTCCTCCTCCGTTTTCACCACAACACCTGCAAGACGTTCAGGAAATGCAGACTGTGAGAAGAGGAGGGACATGTACAGACTGCACAGACCCTCTTTGATGCTTTCATACTGTGATTTATAATGTTCAAACAATGAAAACATGATGTGGAATCAAAGGACTGGTTTAGTATCTGCAGTGATATATGCATATGGCTGTCACTCAGGTGAATAATGGGTCTTTAAAAATGTTTAAAGGAGGTTCACACTTGTATTTTGGGTTTCTACCCAAACATGCTTTAATGTTCACTTTTTTCTCATAGTGCGAACTCACAGCTGCTGCACCTGTACTCACCCTCTGTCTGTGACGCCCCGTTTTAGCTTCTGTCTCTCTGTCATCCATCATTGCAGCCAGGACAATGACTGTTACAGGGTACAGCAGCAAATTTACCAAGAAAACTCAACAATAAAAGCTCAACCAACTACATAAATGAACATGTTCCAGCAGGAATATGATCTGAAACTGGGGCGCAAATAAAACAGAAAACAACAGGTAGAGGACAGAGAGGAGAGATTAACCCATGAATCCTAAGTAAAGATTCATTTTACAAAATATAAGTGAATTATTAAGAATGTAAAACAGTAACATCAGTGTTTGAGTGAGTGTGCTGAACAAAGACAATAAACACGAGGAAAACAGTGATTCGCTTGCTGTTTTCCTCCACAAAGGGAAAGACAACACAAGCAGGAAGACGACAGAAGACACACAATGAGCCTAATCATTTTCAGTTCCCTTTAAATAATAATAATAATGATAAAAATCCATGTCTGTTTTCTGTCTGTTCACCACAGAGTTCAATGTGACCAGTTTCTGCAGAGAGGTGGGACCTCTGTCGTACTCCAGGATGAAGATCCTGCGATTGGATGGAAACAAAATGTCCTACCAACAGCTGCCCTCTGACTGGGTTTACTGCCTGCGGGTGCTTGAAAGTATTTATGTCTGATTCACCTTCTGAACATGAACATGAACATGAACTGCCAACCTCATGTAGAAAAGAATCTAAATCTAAAAACATGATTTTTTTT
>CAFUXE010000264.1:32505-43498 GCA_903364295.1 Serranus cabrilla
TTTTTAACTTTACCAAAGTCATTTTAAAGTTTCAGCTGACATTTGAACAAATTTTACTTACATAGCTTAACTAATGTCGACCCTAATGTGAGTATTATGTGCTAGAGACGGTGGATGTTAGCAAGAAAAGCTAATGAGTTACCACAGAAAAAGGCTGTTTTTCTTGATTCTTCGTGTGCCTTCTCAGATAGCAGACAAATGTTATTGGAGATTGTTCTGTTCTTTCTCTGTGATGCTAAATTTAGTCAGCTGCTTGGCAAATGTTACAGTTCTGTCTCAATTAATCATCCTCAAGGTAAAATATTTGCAGTGTGGATACAATTAGAAATTTAGCTTACTGACCTGCAAGTATTGACTGGTTTGTGTGCTTTCTGATGCTGTAAAAGTTCATGAATGGGATCCAGTTGCAGATCACTAAATTAAGAAAACAGTTCAAGGATTCAAATAAATTGCGTCAATGGCCTGATTTTTCCATAAAATCAGCATCTTTCAAACCTATGTTTGACAAAAAAGCCTGAAACGAAACTATTGGAAGGTCTGATGGACCAACTGACTCTAAAAGGGGGAAAATGTACGGAGAGGTTTGGACCTCCCAGCTGTGTGAGGAGTCTGTTTGTTGCTGGGCGGAGAAATCATCTCCAAATCCAACACAGACTTGTATGGTACATGTGGTTTTGGCTAGATGACTGAGGAAGCCGTTAGTTTCATTTACAGGCCTGTTTACAAGCAAGTCTAAGACCTCCAGCCCTCTCATTAGACACACACACATAAACACACACACAGATGCTGATTCTGCTGTCTCCTATTTCCTTTACTTTACTTACAAAGTCATCAACACACAGTGCTGTAAAAGTAATATGTTGCAAAAGAGAGAAGGCTTGTTTGTTTGTTTTTGGGCTTATGGCAGTAATTCATTTTTTAACACAATTTCAGAAATAGTGATGACCTCAGGCTTACAGTAATAATCCTCAGAAATACTTCAGGGAACACATTATCTTCAAAAGTCCTTTGTTCTTGAGACCAGCAGCTTTGGCCAAAGAAATAAACACATTTTTGGCACAAATGGCAAATCGAGCCTTCACTCTCATGTCTTTTACTTTTTTATTTTTTAAGAATAAGTGTGATATCTAACAGATACAAATATGGTCTTTTTTAAACCCTGCTCTGTCTGCAGAGTTTGTCCTGTGCTCTAATAGTTTACGACAACGTTTCCTGAGGTTCTCCCACAGTCCCTGCACTGTACACCACTGGGTGATTTTCTCAGCTGATAATGCAAAATAGCCCAGAGCAGCGCGGGTAGCTGTGGTTCTCCCCCTTACCAAGATAACACTTTCATTAGCTTGCTGACTAAACACTAAGAGAGGTGGAGGCTGGGGTTAGGGGTGTAGGTGGTCTCATCAGTGGTTAAAGATAGGAGATGTGGAGTTCAGGGTCCAGACTGAACGTTGTATGTGTGAGCGATGTGTGTGTCGCGTGTGAGTGGAGAGTTCGACTGCTTATGGAGCCTGTATCACACATTCCTTATTTAACTGAGTACCGATGCAGAGCCTCATATGTGAACCACATGCAGCCAATATGGACACATGCATACACATAAACACACACACACACACATACACTGCAGTATTTCACCACTACCATCTATCATACCATGAGGCATATGGGCAGGGTAAGCTTGTGTTTCCTTTTTATCTAAAAGAGTCCATCTGTGTAAACGTCTTCCCTCCTTCCTGTCTATAAATTAGTATGCAATGAAAAACAATGACTCCTTGAGCTTTAGGCTCCTACATATTAGGTCGTTTTATGCTTCTCCTGGAGTACAAGGATAACCTGAAGGACCACATGCAAAAGAATCTGTCTGCAGCCTACGAGACCCTTCAAGTTACACAGAGCTGCTGCATTGCATTGTATACATCTACACGACCACCATATTGGACCAGGCAGTAAACAGGGGAGCTCTGTTAAGCATTGATAAAAAAGCAGTACAGCATTGAAATTTCTCCACTAAGTCATTTTTAGATTCCAGGGTGTATGTTGGTTGGATTTTGAAAACAAAATTACTTGGTTATGTTTAGGAAAAGATTATGTTTTAGATGAAAATATTATTAGAAAGTGACTTCAGGCAGAAAGCCCAGAAGGCTAACTTCTCCCATGTGCAATGCATGGTCTTACAACATCTCTTTTGGTATCTTTCTGTGTTTTAAGTCACGCCCCTCTCTTACAGTCTGCACTCATGACTTATGACTGATAGCTGAACCTCTCCCCTGTTCACCGATGGCTGGACTGTCGAACTGCAGATTTGTCAACAAAAAGTGATTTGATAAACGATGACAAAGCATTAATTCATTTCAGATATAACGATCAGAATGTTGTGAGGAGGAAGTGATGAAAATAATTTAGCGCAAGAAGATTGAACCACATGAAAACCAGCTCTGACAAGCATTGGGTGTTTTATAGTCAAAGTCATGGAAAGCCATATATCTCTAGCAGATTAAAGGAACCAACATTTGGCTCCATCAGAGTTTCTGACATGACTGTGCAACAATGCCAGTATGAGACGGTTTCAATCAATCTTTCTACATGACCTACTGTGTTACATAATTACATATGAAAGTTGAATTCATCTTTTAATCACTGCCTGATTTCTTATCTCAGAGAAAATAATAAGTAAATACGTTTTCCAAGAATTTTCTAAAAGGAGGAAGGAAAGTCAAACTGGACTTTAGGACCTACTGATTTAAATAATGATCTACAATTGCTCTTTCACAATGAAAGTCTATGAGAAAAAGTCTTTTAGGACCACATGGCATCACGTGCCGTGAACCAAGATGTTTTAGTTTCATGGTGGTTTGGCTGCTACGTCGGTGCTGTTCCTGGAGACTCACTCTCAGCTGGATGATGTTTGGTTCAATTCATGACGGGTGAGCTTTGGTTTGGAAAGGTCCGCTGCCCAGGTGGCTTCCTTCTAGTGACTTGCTTACCAATACTGAGAAAGTGACGAACTTTTTGTAGACGAGGCTTGTATGATTTCATGCATGATGTAATGCCTCCTGTCTCAGCAGAGGTCTCTGGGATCCACAGTCACTGATGGTGTTATGGTGTTAACATTAACACCCAAACATCCATTTTAACAGTGTTATAATGATGTTTATTGATAGCCCTGCCAGTTAGCTCACTCTTCTGATAAACAGTGACATGCACTGAGTTTTAATCTTGGTTGTTTAACTTTGTGAATATTATCTGTGATAAATAAAACAGGCAGTAAAGGGAGCATGTGAGCGAATGTTTCTTCTACTGAAAGTTTGCGCTTTATGTCTCTCCATCCTATAAACCCTATTGTTTTAAAAGAATAACAATCATCCATCCATCCATTGTTTGTAACTGATCATCCACTGCAGGGCCGTGTGGTGGGGTAAGGGGCTCAATGCCAATCCCAGCTCCCATTGGACGAGAGGCGGGTACATCCTGGAAACAGAGACAACCATTTACACAATGTTTATTTATGATTAATGCAATAATAATGCAATTTGCAACATCATAAAATTACAAATGAGACCATAAATTTGTGTTTGTATGAAACATTTGCCAAAGCTGTGGGTTTGGGCTTTACTTTGCAGAGGAAAAAGTGCAGAGGTATGTACACACATGCTGTTGTTGCACCAGTGCAACACAGAAAGCTTTCTGTAAAAGTTGCAGAGAATATTAGCATTCCTCTGGGATCACTTCTGGCTGCAGCTAATGTGCGTCTCCTTTAAACCAAACAGTTCAATCATCCAAATCTCTGTGTGGATGACAGAACAGGCCGTTCCTGGAACGTTCTCAGATTATTATACACACCAAGTCGTTTTGGGCTGGAGCCTGAGCCTGCCTCGCTCTCTCCATCAGTTTGGAAAACAGCTGCTGCAGTATGTAATAGCAGTGAGGACTGCTGCTGCTTAAAGATTTCCTGCAGTAAAAAGCAGGTTCTCTTCCCTATAAATATCTTTCTTCTTGAATCAACAGGTTGAATTCAGGACTGAAAGGCAGAGCGCTGACTTCTCTCTGCAGCCTCTGTGAACGCTGCAGAACAAACAGCTGCATTCCTCAGGCAACTCATGTGACTCTTTCACATGCAAAACCAAACCACACTGTTTTATCCTCAAAGGTTAGCTAAAGCCCTAATACACACAAGAGGAAAAACATAAACGCATAAAAATGGATTTCTGTGACGGCTGATACATAAACAGGGCAGAATCATGGAGGGTATTAGAGCTTAAATATCTGAGGCAACAAACAGTTTAAAGGGCTCATGGTGGCTTGTTTCCTGTGACTACTTTAACATTTAGATGATTATTAGTTGAATTTATCAGTTTAAGGACTTTGGGTGAGACAGGAAAAACAGTAAAAGCTGAAGAAAGTATGTCAAAGTCTATCTCACTGCAGGGTGCTCTGTCAGTACAGGAGGCAGAGTTCTTCTTTGCCTAAAAACTTTAGTTTAACTGGCATCATAACAATGTTGATCATGTCAAATAGATTTAGAAGGGCACAGGGTAGTTTTGGTCTAATTCCCTCTTATTTTCTTCTATTCTGCAAAGTCAAATCTGGATTAGTGTTGTTACATTTGTGAATAATAGTTTTTTTTAACGACTCTTTAAAGTTTAAATAAAGTTATTCTGTATACAACAAGTCGCTGGAGTTTTGATGTCTTTAGCAGATTTGTCAGTTAATCACTCAGACAATGATTATAACATGACTTCAGACTCAAATCTGTTTGTTAGACATGACTGTATTCAGTATCTATGTTGATCAATGATTGAATTTGTCCAAAGTGTTGTTTTGGACAGCTGTATTTAAAGAGCCCTTAACTCATATTATAAAGAGATTTTTGCCAGACAATAATTTACAACTAAAACTTTGGCTTCTTATCTGCCTGTCGTCTCTGAGCTGATCAGACAAGCTCGTCCTCTCCAAGATCTTAAATCCAGAAGAATCTTGCATTTACCGAGTTCAACAGCTCAGATACCAAAATTATCTGTATTTGGGCGTAACGTTTTCTTCTCTTCCTGTAATGCGTCCACCATCTGTTGGACTTAATAATGGGGTAAATTGCCATCATCACGTCCTAATTATACTGTCTGTTCATTATAATATTGTTGTTTCTCTGCCTTCTCACTAATACAACACAGGCACACAGTGTGTCGCCTCTCTTGTTGTTTGGGTTCACAGCTCATTGTGCTTACATTAAAATGGCATGTTCCATTTATTTGTTGGCCGCCTCTATAGAGAGAGAGCACTGCAGCCACAGGCCCGTCGCATTTAGAGTCAGCACAATGCCAGACAGGAGCCGGACACTGACCGCCTCATTCACAGAATCACCTTTGCTTTAATTTACCACAAACTTTTTATACTGTTCTGTTCTAAATCTGTTTCTGGTGACAGTATATTATCAGAGGATACATGCAAAATTAAACCAATAATGAGACCTTGCTGTTAATGAGCAGCTATTTCCAATGATGTCACCCCTGCAGGCGACACAAAATAACTTTTACAGACAAATGAGGTCACCCTCGTTGATCACAGCAGCTGAGTCACTAAAAAGGATTCCTGCACCCTCTTTGAAATGGTAGCAGAAAAGATGAGAAAACAACCACCCAAGAAAGTGACGTATTTTTGACACATACTCATTTTCCTCTGCGTCCTGTTTGTTGACGTAACCTTTCCTTTCCTTGTTAGGGCCGGTCTGGACCAGATGTTTGGCCCAGCTGAGCTCAATAACCCAAACTTTGGTGAAAGTTGATGAAAAGAAAAAGAGAGGGAAAGTGGGAGAAGGAGGCACACGCGTGTACATGTGTGTTTCAAACTCTTCCCCACATATGTTTGCCTCATTATCCTTCGGCTGCAGCTCACTCTGCAGGAATGCAGGGCAGCAAACACATGTCCATCTCCTAACCCCCAGCGGCACATAAACACACACAGAGGAGGCTCGACACTTTGTTAATCACAGTGCGACACAACCTCACTTCCTGCAAGACCCTCCAAACAACCCATCCCTCAGCCGGACCTCAGTAATCAGAGGTTACTGATGCTGGAAGGGGAAAAGAAACTCCTCCAGGATCTTCAACTGACACAGAAAAGAAGCAGTGGAGTCAGTGGAGGGATGCTGCTAATGAAAAGCATATGACTGTGTGTGAGTGCAGTCCTCCAACAATAGCTGGGTGGGTGGGAGACGGAGGAGAGATGCGATTACAAGTCGGGCTTTCCCTAACAGAGGTTCTCAGCATTTCTCAGAGACTTCTGATATAGACACACAGATATGTAAACTTGCCCGAGCACCCTTGAGACAAACACTCTCATGCTGTGCTGCAACAGAAGAAAAAAACAAACTGTGACACAGATCAGACACATGAAAGAGCCCACGGTCTTCAAGAGGGAATTAAGATTAAAACCTCACTGGCCCTGAGCCGAGCAGATGGGAAGAAAAAAACCCACTGTGACCCTCAGAGGGGAAAAAAAGCCAGGGAACAAACCCAACAGGCAGGCTTGTCCACCAACGGAGAGAGAGACACAGAGGGAGGGAGAGGGAGGGGAGGGTTAGGGACGGAGAGAAACAGAGGAAGAGGGAGAGAGAGGGAGGGGAAGGAAAAGAGTGAGAGAGGCAGAGAGAAGAAAAGACACAAAACTTGTGAATTGACAAAAGAGGGCAGGTACCAGAGGCAGGTAAGAAACTTTATTTGTCGTTTCCAAGATAATCAATAAGATAAGAACCAAGGCAGGACTGTTTGTGTGTGAAACTGGGCAGAAAGATAAGTGTGTGTGTGTGTGTTTGTGGGCTAAAGGGGGGAATCCTGGCACAGGCACAGCTGAGCCATGCTGGTGTGTTTCTATAGAAACACTGTGCCATACAGAGTGGTACTCTGTCCTCCAGGGAGCCTCCGCACACTTCAGCTCTGCGGCTGCTTTCCTCCAGTCCAACACGCACTCACCTTGGCTCCAGACTTCTCTGTCAGAGTGTGAGGACTGCAGCTGCTGAAGGGACGTTAGAATATGAAGAAAGTCATGAAACTGCTGAATTTGACTGGTGGAGAAGAGCTTTACAGTTTTCTTCAGATGGATCCTTGAGCAACAGGATTATTTTTGCTTGAAGGACTTAAGTCTGCAGTGAAGTTGTTGTTTAAAGCATTTTGACATTCATATTCCTGGCTTGGTCTTAATCAAAGGCCAAAATATTATGAAAAGGAATCTCAGGCATGCAGCTTTTTTCTTCTAAATCACAGCCTGTGGTGAGTCATTGTATTAAAAAGTCCCTCTGTGAGGAAAGTAAAGAGGAAACATCGATGGATCTTGGTGGAGCTGGATGATGTTCAAGACAAAGAGTGATGACAGCATCCAGTCAGGCAGGAGAACAGACTGAAGACAATTTAAATTAGTGTTATATTTTTATTTAATTAATTACTTGGTTGCTTTTGTCAGTGCACCTTCTAACTCCCTCACTGCACATCCAGATAGCTGCACCACTGATCCAAACTTTGCAGGACTGCCCCACCCACATGAGGAAATGTTTTGGCAATTTTGTAATACTAATGCACAATATCTGCTGCTGCTGACAGAGTCAAAAGGAGGGCAGATGGGTCTCTAACCAAACACCTCCAGTGCATGCTTCCCAACCAGTTTTAACATCTCGTCCATCTTTAGGTTAAGGTCAACTTTCCTGCCTATAGCTATGTTTTGGATTCATAGATGTGAGTTTAATAACAGTCAGAGGATGCAACTTGTATAGCATCACATGTATCATAATTTATTTGTTTGGAGGCTTTTACTGTTTTGAGATTTTCAGACATCTGCGTCAGATCTCTGGATTCAGCTGTGCGTGACGTGGCTCCAATTCAAGGCTTCTTTTATTGGTCGAACAAAACAGTGGTGATTATTTTCAGTTAAAGGATTGACAGTGCATGTTCTGCCAACAAAAGGAAATTCATCATCATCATCAAGTGGTAACAAAGAGCTTTGTTCAGCCATTACCCAACAGTGAGAATTATGTTTGGGATTTGTTTCATGAGTGTCTCAAATCTAGTACCAGTACTTATAGGACTAAAGGTAAAGATATCCAGATGGTCTTAGATAAAAAAAAATTGAAAAATTGAAGGCCCGATGTGTTTGGGGGTCTATTGGCTGACATGTACTATCATGTGTTTTCATCGCTGTATAATTCCCTGAGACTAAGACTCGCGGTGTTTCTATTAGCTTATATATCGACATAGAGAGCGCTGCTCCTCCACAGAGGCAGCTGTGATGCACCGCCATGTTTCTACAGTAGCCCAGAACGGACAAACCAAACACTGGTTGTGGTTCCATCCACCTGTTTTTATCTGTATTTTTAAATTGTGCATTAAAAAACTTGAATTTTTATTGAGCACTTGGCTAATATGGAAAAGTTGGTGTACCGATAAAAGGAAAATGCAGCCAATAGAAACAGAGTTCGCAATTTCTCATGATTTTCTTAATGGAGAATCGGCACCATACACTGCTTGTATATGAATGAACGTATTCCTAATAAAGGCATAACAGTAACGGATAGAAACAAGCATTTATTTGCATCATTTGTTTAGCTTTTTATGAGATTTGGCTAAGACTTACTGGGAGTTTGGATGGAAATCTGGCTATTGGCTCCACAGAGGAGAAAGATGAGTCCCTTTAGTGGCTGTTCTGGAGCTTTCGATCGTATCACATCACCCTTATCAACAGAAGAAGACGTGTCCATGACCATGACAGATGTTTTTAAACAAATTGGAACGTAAAATTGTGATCCTGCATTTCCATGGCAACTGGACAAACTCCATCTGCTTTACAGCTGTAATATAATGAAAAGCTCCAAGGCTTCTACTGAACGGACCTCGCATCTGTGACTTGGTGTTTTTAAAACAAGGAATACATTAAATGTAACAGTATTTCTCTGTGTTGTAGAGCCACATTTTGAAAATGACCTAGTTCTGTCATCACAGTCATCTGTAATGTGAATCAGGTCAGGATATCATGATATCTGACCCACTTTGTTCTTCTCATACTGATCAGATTTGCTTATTGTGGTCACAAATAACACATCAGTGAGTCAGCCATCTCTGACTTGAAGCCTATAGTTAGTATTCAACTACTGAGAGAGCTGGTTCTGGTTTTGAACGAGGGGCTGGGAGGCTCTGGGTGGCTGAGAGGGAAAAGGAAGGGCAGTGCCAGGGAACACCGTCAGAGAAAAGTTCAGATTTGTTTTTCCAGGCAGGACAGAGCCTCATTCCTGCCCCGTGATTCATATGTGATGTTTATCAAATTGGCCAGAAGCTTTTTTGTGATTGGAAACTAAAGGTGCATTCGTGCTGAAGCAATTTGTATTTGGACAGCTGTGTGGTGATTATTTACTGCAGGCTGAAGCTGATGAGCTTCAGTGCATAAAGACATAATTCTGAATAATGTAAAACTTTGCAGAGTCAAACATGTGCATCTGTGTGTGTCAGTGTTTCTTCAGTGTTTGAGTGTGAGGACATGGAGGTCATTACATCGTACACACGAGAGCAAAGCCAATTTAAATTAAACACATCTGTCTGATATTTTTTTTTTAAAGTCATCAATTAAAGCATACACTACAAATTAATCCTGGTGAAAGTTCAAACTCTTGGGTGTGTCACGCTCTGTTTATCATCAGCCTGCTAAAATATGCAAAGTAGAAACGTCTTCATCTAAACAATTTAGATAAAAGTGCGTTTTAAAATACTAATGCATTGTAAAAACTAATCATTCAGCTTTAAACCTGACTTCTTGAGGATTTACATGTGCTTGAAACACTTTGTGTTTACAGAGGTTTAAAAGATACACATTGCCTCCATCGGAGTCTTTAGAGGATTTAGCCCAGTTTCCTTTGGGCCTCTCCAGGGTCAAAGAGTCTCAACCTCCCAGACTTGCAATCCTCCTCTCCAAAACGCTCCCTCTGGACAAGTGCTGACAATAGAGCCTTTATCCCGAAACCTTTCCTTTCCTCTCCCTCATAAGTACTAATTTCCTGTACCAGTATCTGCCCCTCCTCCTCGTGGATTTAATCAAATGAAACAAATGACTGCCTGCTTTCATGCTCCCTCTCTTTCACTTGTATTACAAAGATACAAACCCCAGTTTTACCTTTTATTAAAACTGGACTAACATCAATTTATGTAACTTTTACATTATGACAATTGGAAATCAATTCACAGCAGTGATTCACACACACTGTGAGAAATAACGTGCTGAATTTGTACCTTTAGGGTTAACAGCTTGTCAGTGGGTGGTACTGGAACAGATGCTGTATGTACCTGTTGGCTGAAAAGAGAGTAAACATGACGTAAAACAATAAGCCCTTGGGGGTACATTATTGTAGATTGCACCATGGGGGACAGAAATTGACTCGTACTGTATCCATTTTCCTGCTAGAGCTAATTAGTGGACTTTAAGATATGTACCTTTTTGAGGGCCAAAAAGGCACAAGTGTTCCCAAGTCAACGTAAAGGGCACGGCAGGTTTACTACTCAGTGACAAGCCCCCCAAAAAATGTACACCATATATTTCTGAGAGTGAACCTTTCTTTCTCCAGAACACTTAAGAAGTTATGTAACTAGACTACTCTCTTGGTGTACATATCTTAATATTTTTTCTATTCAAGAAGACGCTGAAGTCATAAATAGCAACATTTCCACTTATGTAAGAGCTGAATCAGGCAGCGTTATATAATACATACAGTATATGCTTAAATATTGTGTGCAGTAAAAGTCCAGGCAGCAGACTGCTGAATGTATTAGTTTACAGACATACAGTCTCAGTGTTTTCTAATGGCTGTGATCCAAAATAAACCTGCTTTATGTTTATGTCTATATACTTCTTGGCAGCTTCAGCCCCGAACACTTTTTCAGCTACAAAAATCCGTAAAGCTTGGGAATTTTTTCTGCATTTGAATATTTTTACTCTCCAGCCCATTTCCAAAGTGTGCAAACAGTTGCTC
>CAFUXE010000264.1:49891-96394 GCA_903364295.1 Serranus cabrilla
CCATCACCACCCTCAACACCATCACCACCATCACAACCATCACCACCACGATGATGCAGATCATGCAGATGCTGCTCGGCTCCTCTCTCAGCCTGCTCCTCCTGCTCAGCTTCCTGAGTCAGACTGCGGAGAGTAAAACTCTTCACCTGGACAGCTGCTCAGTCAACGCTCACATACACGAGCTGCGCAGATATTACACAACCATACGATCAAATGTGGTGAGTTCAGTGCACACACACACACACACACACTCAAACACTGTCTCAAAATTAAGTTGTAAAGCAGACACACGTCAGAAATAAGAGATTCTCATTTGTTCTTTATGGATTTTGCTCTACAGGTAGAAGGAGACAGTGAGATCGGAGTGAAACTTCTGGACAAATCATTGATCAAGCATGTTCAGGTGAGTTTTTTCTCCTAAAAAAAAATGTAATGTCCTGCTCCAGGTTTTGAATATTTCCCTGCCTTAAGCAAGAGATAAAGACTTTAAAACCTCTTAAACCTGCTCAGGTGAGGGTAGAACATTTTGAGACAAAGCGCATAACTGTAAGATCTATATGTCTGAGGCTTCATCTAGTAGTTTCTGAAAATGTGCCTGTAATATACAAAACTACATCAGTTCAAACAAACATTTTCTTAGCCTAACCACAGCTGGGTTTTAAGAGGATCATGAGTCTGAGTCTGACCTTTGTGTGTCTCCATCAGGACGGTCAGACGTGCTGCTTCCTGCGTCTCGTGCTGCGTTTCTACGTCGAGAGAGTTTTCGGTAACTACGCCTCGGCTCAGCCGCAGCACCAGAGCTGCTCCAGCGCCCTGGCCAACGCTTTTGTCAGCATCAGAAGAGACATACATAAATGTGTAAGTTAGCTGTTCAATAACTTGTTTGGTGAATGGCTTTAAAAAGGTGTTTTAATTTAAAAAAATAAATACATAAATGGGATTAATAATCATGTTTTGTTCTGTGCAGCACTGCCACTGTGCCGAGGAAACACAGAGAACTATCGACTCCCTGCATGCTGAGTTCATCAAGGTGTGTACTACAATCAATCATAACTCGCTTTATGTTGACATACACACAGTGGACTGTAGGGGGCGCAATTTAATTCACTTGTTAAACTTAGTTGTGTTTTTTAGACATTGTGGGCTTCAGTTGGTGTCCAATTCAGAAATATTTGTTCTTTTTGGAATATCTTAAAATCTTAAATAGTCCATATCAGATACAATTTAATAACATCTTAATCAATATGAATATTTAGTCCTGAAGCTTACAGGGGGAGAAACAATTATTTTAAACAGGTTTTATTTTGAAAGAAAACCATTGTCTTGAGGTTATTTATAAGGAAACTTTATCTTCATCTTGTTATCTGGTTGAATATCCTGATAGGTAGCCATGCAAAAAAATAAATTAATGATTAATGGAAAATATTACATAATAATATTACAATATAACAATAATAATATCATTATTATAATAATAAACTCTCTTTGTATAGCACGTTTCATGCATGAAATGCAGTTTTACATAAATAAATTAAAGGCACCAAGTGCTTCACATTGAACAGATATAAAAATGAACGTATTAAAAACGTATTAAAAGTTTGCAATTTATAAAATGGAAGTTAAACATATAGATAGTAAATAAATAAAGTGCAGCACAGCAGCTTAATAAGTACTTTTCACTGTGTGTGTGTTGTGTCTGTTCCCTGTAACCAAACCTGACTGACTGTAAAGAGACAAAGCAAGCAGAAAGTTGTTTCTCAGCTATCATATATTAAACCCACTGTCCTCTCTTCCTTTTCTCCGAGCAGCTCAACATAAGCCAGGCAGCACAGAAGGCTGTGGGGGAGCTGGACACGGTGCTGGAGTGGCTGGACGGACTCGGACAGAAAACCGTCACCTAAACATTCAGAAAGCGACCGGATGCAGAAGACGAGTCCTCGAGCTAACCTAAAGATGTAACTCCTGACATTACTTGTAAACAGAGTGGAGGTGTGTTAACCTCACTCTGTGCCCCTCTACATTTCTCTGTTTTGTACTTGAATTAACTTAATGGGTATTTTATCCACTAGTATTTTTTTATAAAATATTTATAATTAACATGACTTAGGTGTTTGTATCTATCTTAAATAGAACATTGTTCAGGTGTTGTATGTGTGCTTCTACTGTACTGTAAGGTTATTGTTCAGTGTAACTTTTTTATTTTGAAAATGGTTTTATTTAATTTAATAATTTAAATAAAGAAATACTCTCATTAGTTCTGACTTTGGTGGCGTTTTCTTTCAACACATCTACGATACATGATGTCTGCTCTGCATTACCATCTAGTGGTGATCAAGATAAGTACAGCATTTTAAGCCACAGTTTAGATGCAACAGTCTGATATCATTATTTTTATTGAAAGCTACAGCAGGAGCAGAGTTAATGACGTCTGGATCAATCAACATTAATTTGTGGACAAGAAACCTCCCATCTTTTAACTCCAACGTCAGTAAAAGGAAATCAAATCATGTTATTTGTGGTAATATCAAATGAGAAAGCCAAATAAAACACACTCTCTGGATCCAACACGTCTGTCAGCTATTCAGGAAAACACAGGACATGTCCATCAGACACTCAGTTTGGGATTAGGCCCCTCATGTTGAAACCACCACACCACTGTGTAGCCTGCTCTTCATCATACTGATGATAAAATGGAAATGAAACCAAAAAAAAGAAGGCCAAGTCCAGTTCAACTGTCTTGATTTCTTTCTTTAAATCTTGTTGGTCAGTTTACATTTTGTCAGACTCTTCCTGTAGATTATATGCACAGATGGTGAAGTGGCCACTGGAAACAATGTTCTCATAACAGGTTTCAAAATACAGTGTTGCCCAACATAAATGAGCTCAGACACGTTCTACCGTGACCTCAGTCACACAGAAGAGAAGCTGAGTAAACGTCACCTGTCTTCAGTCGTGTCAGTGTCACACTATACTGATAACAGGAGTAAGATGGGAAACATTTCATTAAAATTATAATGATGGTACAAGTAATATAATAATAATAATAATAATAATAATAATAATTAATAATAATAATAATAATAATAACATAAATAAATAGGCCTGTGTATTTGCACAGATAGTAAAGTCATCATCATGCAGAGATAATCAACAGGAATGATTTTCCCAATAAACATTTTCAAAATGCCAGTGTTGCTCAACATAAATGAGCTCCAACAAAGTGTAAGCTGGACAGACACAGAGACTGTCGGAGTGGATAAATGGGTATTCCATTGAACAGAAAAAGTACTGCAGGGAAAACACCCCGCACACTGCCACCACTATCTGTCCCCAAACACTTCTCTAAGCAGTTTCTCCTTTTATAAATATACAGTATTTAGCCATGCATATACAAACTAAGCTAAAAAAAAAAAAAGAAAGAATGACTTCTGCAACCTCAGTCACATACTCAGAGCCAGAAGAGAAGCTGAGTAAACGTCACCTGTCTTCAGTCGTGTCATTACGTGTCTGACATGCAGAGAGAATCCACAGCGTCAGCAAACACAAACCACAGCTTAATATAATTTCCTTGAATGTGATTTTGTTAATTTCATGCAATTATTGGAGAAGTTATTGCACCTAAATATCCGTTTTTGTTTCATTTCTATTAAGTCATGTTGAGGTAATCACGAGTACCAGCCTATCTCATGGGAGGAGTAGCCCATGTGTAAGATGCTGAAGAAAATTCCCCTGCATGTATGAAGCATGTTTAACCATTTGTCTTCCAGTAAGTCTCCTCCCTCAGGTATCCGTCCCAATGGCTATAAATTGGGATGCGATGAGACCAAATATATACACTCTCCTCTTCTGAGCTCTACAGTGAGATCTTACCAAGGAGATTTTGCCTCTTAGAAGTCAGAAACCTGCTCCACTCCCTGAGGGTCCACTCTTCTCTTCTCTGCCTCCAGAAGATCCAGCAGCCTGTCCAGCAGCATGACTCCTCGGTGTCTCCTCCTGTCCCTCCTGGTCCTCTTGTCTTTCTTCAGCACAGCCTGGTGCAGTCCTGTGTGCAACAACAAGTGTGGTGAGCTTCACTGTAGTGTATTTAACAGTTCTACTTGTAATGTCTTTGGATGAGAGGTACTGATGGTGCCATGAAATAGGATAAAGTGATCAGTTTTACCTTGAGGGTACTCAAGTGAAAACAGGTTAAAGCCCACCATGTCTTTGTAAAACTTCAGAAGGGAAAGTTTCACACTGTGGCTCAACCATATCATGTGCACACTTACACATTATGCCTGTTAATTTCAATAAACAGTGTGTTGTGTAAGCTGACCTTTGTGTGTATCTTTCAGGACTGTCAGGAGTGCTGCTTCCTCTGCTTGTTTTCAAGTGTTGAGCAACTACAGTGAAAGCAGCAACACCAACAATTTTGTCATCTGCAAGAGAGATGTGCATCAGAGATGGATTAACAACTGAGCAATACAGGAAGCTGGCATGGAGTCCAGTTATCATCTTTGGATGAGCTGGGTTGGTGACTGTGAATAGTCCTCTCTGAGCTTCTTTAGCCTGACAGGGAATCCCTCCACCAACTGACAGCACTTGTTGCACACAGGACTGCACCAGGCTGTGCTGAGGAAAGACAAGAGGACCAGGAGGGACAGGAGGAGACACCGAGGAGTCATGCTGCTGGACAGGCTGCTGGATCTTCTGGAGGCAGAGAAGAGAAGAGAGAACCCTCAGGGAGTGGAGATGAAATCCGAAAGCACATCACCCACTCCTCATTGAGACAAGAAATCATGTTGGTTTTCGAGGCCACAAGACAGCTGATGTCGTTGGAGCTAACTGTGCCCTGGGACGAGAGGGTGGAGAGGCACAGGATAGGAGGTGTGGAGGAAAGTTCTTGATTCTGCCTTGCACAGGATTTAATCAAAAGTATCAAAATACAGATTCAAATGGAAATTGCAGGATGTGCATCCTACAAGAGCCACACAAGTCCCCCATCGTCTTAACAGACATTGTCCTGCAGAGGGCGCTAGAGAGGAAACCTCAGGAGCAATTTATTTCAATTTCCTAATGATCCTCAAGCTGGTTTTCAGCACTTCTGAACATTTAATATCCAAGGCACGTTTGATGTCAACATTTTGTATATTGTCAATTATATCAAGTATCATTTAGTATTATTTCACAAAAACACTGCCACCTCAGCTTTCAGGACTTTATTGACAATATATTTTACTTCTGTTTTTAGCTGTTTTATTCTAGGAAAAGTGTTGTCTGGAAGTCATTTATAACTGAATAAATCATGCTTTCATCATAAGTTATGGTCCTTGTGACAGTGTTTTGTATGTAATCTTGTACATTTAACCACATTTTTAAATGTCTTTAATGCTGGCCAAATATTACAGTAGAGTGCCGCTTATATGATAAGAAACATGCATAGACAGAAACTCAGACATGCCTGTACCTAACGGATGCAATATCAATTAATATTAAAATATGTAAATAATTTATTAACACGTCTTTAATGTCATGCAATTAACTTCTACTGTAACAGCAATAAAAGTATTTTATTTTAGCTTTCATACAAACTTTACTCAGGTACTGTTGGTCAGTTAGTTAATTAATTACTGTGTTTCTTTGTAAAGTGACAGACTGGAAAATAAAATGTAACATCACAACAAGACATTTCAGTCACACACTTTGAACTCCTGTAGAGAAGTGTCTCTTACTTCCATTTGTTTAGTACAACTGTAACAACTGAACTATGGACCCGAACCCAAATGCACAACTCAACAGACCAAAGTTTCAAAACAAAGTTTTATTAAATAAAAATCTCTTTACAGAGGCTAAAATAGGAATAATGACATAAACAGTAAATCACTCTGGTGAGGTTATACTAAGCAAACAAACAAAAAATCACTCTAGAATCCAAAGTAGCAAAGTAACAAGACCTGTCAGTGGATAGACAAAGCGCTGGTTCTCTGACTTGGGATGAGACGAACTGTCATCGGAGAAAGGGAGACAGGGACTTTATATACACACACAAGGTAAGAGCACAGGTGGAAACAATCAGGGCGGAGACAGGTAATCCTGAAGGCGGGAAAACAGACAAAGGGATAAAGTAAAACTGGGAACAAAGGACACAGACAGGAAGTGGAATCAACATAAAACAGGAAATCACAACACAGAAGAGAGACAAAACTGAATGAATTAACTTAACACATTTTTCTGGACATGACAACAACTTAGTTTTTCCAGCGGTGAGGTGCTGTATGAGGGTTTTTAAACAGTGTTAATACTTACTCACAGTATAATCAGTGGTGGAAGAAGTGTTCAGACTCCTTACATAAGTAAAAGTTTTAGTACCACGCTGTGAAATTAAAAAGTAAAAGTCCTGCATTCAAAAACTCACTTAAGTAAAAGTACAAAATTATCAGCATTGAAATGTACTTAAAGTACCAAAAGTAATCTTTATTTTTATTTGTGTTCTAAATATATTATTATTGGTTGTTAAGGTAAGGCTCTTTTTGACTACTTAATGGACTGTTATGAGGTTAAATTCATAAAAAAAGATTGATCATGTTAAATCTTGTCCCCCTTAAAAGTAATTAAAACTGGCAGTTAAATGTAATGGTAGAAGTAGAAGTATAAAGAAATGGAAATACTCAAGTAAAGTACACATACCTCAATATTGTCCTTAAGTACTTGAGTAAATGTACTTTGTTACATTCCACCACTGATTATAACAACAGAAGTCTTTGACAGATCTGAAGCACAAGTCGTGGCAGCTCTGCATTGCTTCCCTCTAGTGGTGATCAGTGAAAACATGGAGTTTTATCTGTAATAGGTGAAAAGATGTAAAACAGCCGACATCGTCAGCATCAGCAGCAGCAGCTCGATAATTGACCACAAGAGTTTTATCTCCTCTTTTCACTTCCTTCTGCCCACAAGTTTTTCTTTTTCTTTACTCCTATAATCAAATGAGCTTGAATAAAAATCAATGAAACTATGATTCATCGTTCAAATTGCCTTGAGAAACTGTGTTATTTTTTGCTTTCACTAATTCAGCACTGTTTGAACACCATGGGAAAATGTGAGCTGTCACAATGAGCAGTGCTTACATAAGTGCGGTTAACACCCTGAAAGGTACATCTGCGAATGGCCATATGCACGCATGTGCTTACGCACTTCCACCCTAACGAACATAAATACAGTATGGAGAATTAGGTGCACGCTTTTGGAAGCATCGCACTGGAGTGTGTCAATCGCTGATTGAACTGGAAAGCAAATGTAATCTTATAACTGACATAACTGATAACCAGTTATGTCAGTTGTAAGATTACATTTGCTTTCCAGGTCAATCTGAACTTTGGGTACAGTGGGAATTTTCAGTTTCAACTCCTCCCAAAAAAATACTTACTCAACAGAATGACAGGGCTACTTTAGTTCCAGGTTACAGCAATACATTTATCAAACATGCTGCTGAGTCAGCTCTGTGGAAATGATAAGGTTTTCTGAGGAAGTCCACACTATTCTTTTCTGAAAGGTATATAAGTTCATATTTGTATGGTTTGTTTTTAATGTGTTGATCCATCACAGTGACTGTGATGGATCAACTACAGGTTGTTCAGGTCAACAGGGTGGATATGTGGCATGGCAACCAGGCGGCACACACTCACCATGACGGGAGGATGAGAGGAAGTCGACATGACTAAAGATTTCATGTGAAATCCAGAGGGGTCTCTGCAGGTCACTCACAGGAAACACGGAGGAAACTAGTTTCCTTTTTTTGTTACGCATTATCGTCATGAGAGGCTTCTGCCCACTCAGATATTAGCTGTGAGACACACACACACACCCACTGATGAATGTCTTTTTGAGTGGTTGGACAGAATGCTGTCACTCTTTGTGACCTATATACATCTCTTACAGTTTCCTCGTTTCTTTGTTGCCTTTTGAGTTATTAATGATTGCATAAACAATAACATAAACAGACCTCTGAAAGATTCAGTGCTGCACACATACGCTCTCACACAGACGTCGGCTGTGAAAGTGAAAGAGAATTGTGGTGACACTGTTTGTAAGTACGGACGGATTTCTTCACAAAGTACACAATGCAGACACCCAATATGCACACACAAAGGAAGAAAATGTGACACATGAGGTGTAAAAACATAACTACAGTACATCGTGGAGCTCATGTGGTCAGCCAAGTGCAAGCGATGGCAGGCAAGATGATTGTGCAAACGGCTTCTAACATTAAATATGTAAAAAAAAATATTAAAAAAATAATTGTTTGAGTTTAATGCAGCCTGGCGTTCCACTGTGATTCATGTTCCGACAGGGGGCTGAATCGACTGGATGTGGTATCAGCAGTCAGATTTCAGGTAATGCACTGCGGTATTGCTGACTGCAGAGCCAGTTAATGACAGCAACTGAAACTCAGTTTAGGAGGTACAGAGGCAACACCAAAGAGACACCTACACCACAGAGCACCTGATCCTCTCCACAGCACATGGCGTTCTGCTGACTGGTACTCAGTGATTGACAATTCGATACATGTAAGATAAGATTCGACTGATTCAGCTTAGGCCCTGTTTCGAGGAGGCTGTGCGAATAGTTCACAAAGTTCACTGAAAGAAGCAGTTTGATCAGAATGAGAATTGTAAGAAATGCTCACTGGCTTCTTACCTCTGTTTTGAAGCCTCCAATGGATCAGCTCATTTTATAACCTAAAGGATCTAAAAATGTGAACAAATTACACATCCTTTAGATTCTGTGAACCTATGCTCTTCAAAGTTGTGCTTGAATGAAACTCGTTAATTTGTCCATTTTTTGGACGGCGAAAACAGAAAAGAAATGCAAACAGATCTTGAGAGACGTAGCTACATGAAACCAGGAAACAACTCGTTACAGACAATGTAAAGAAATAATGGATGTGGTCAGCGTGAACCCGAAAGCATCCGTTATTCAAAATGAACAGCTGACTGTGTGACTGACTGTCTTTAAGTTCAACAAAACACTGAACAAGGCATTTTTAAGCAACCAAAAGGTTGCACTTCACTTTTATGAACTGAAATAGCAACGTGAAAGAATAAGCATTATAAAACAAAATCACACAGTGCACTGTGCAAAGCTTACTTTGCTTTAAAATCTATTTTACCCAAAATGAAACATAACTTACAAAGTGAACATCACGATCTATGGAAGAAGACTGGAATCTAGCATTTGCAACCATAAACTTGTTGGGAAAATTATCATTGAGGCAATACAGGGTCCATAAAGTCTCTTTACCATTTAAAAAGGTATTACAAAGGCAATTGATGTGTTGTATGGTCTCAGTGGTTATCAAAGTTTTTAAGCACATTACATCTGTGTATTTCAGGTATCCTGCTGATGAAATAGGTCGTGGTAAATGAACCCCTATAAAAATGTCTACTCCTCAAGAGAAGGCTCAATGTGTATCATGGTTTATTAATACTTCTTTCTGTGGGTTTTGTTAAAGATATCGTGTATGGAGCAAAGATCTAGATCTAGATCTAAAGCTAAAGATCTCATGAGCCAAAAAAACTTCTATATATCTACTCCTCATACTGTAATAAATTCCACATATTTGTCTGTTCATTTGCTTTTGCAATATATTTTTAAGTTGTAAAGAGACTTTATGGACACAAGTGGGAAAGAGGATCATTTTCTTCATAGAAATCTGTACAATCAGGCTTCTTTTTGTAACCAGTGGAGTTGCCCCCTTCTGGCCATCTGAAATAATGCATTTTTAAGGCACTTTTGAGTTGACTTTTCTTGTATTTTATGTCAGTATATTGTGGCGTGACTACAGACACAAATTTCATCATAGACATGATTAGTAATCATTTACACATTTCCTGTTAATTCAGCAAGAAATATTATTAGTTTCATGACACCTCAATTCTATGAACAGCAGTCTACATGACTGTGTGTGACGTTGGCATTTCTGGTACGCTTGGTTTAATTATTAGTTGTGTGCAGGTGAAAAAAACTCTGACTAACAGCTAAAAATGAGTTACTTCTGGAATAAAAGAACGATATGACTTAATAGCACACTCAAAATTGCTCTCACATGCACATAAACAATGCCGCAAATGAAATCCCAGCATTAGCAACTCAAATGCAACGTCAACCACAAAAAAGTCACGAAATCACACAACTAAATGCAAACGGCAGAGATGCATGCAGTCTCTCACACACAAACAGTCAGTGCCAAAGTCGCAGGGGTTTCCCATAAAGCGGTTACTGCTGACTCATTCTTTTTTTAACATATGTATATATAAAATATGCACATATGTTGTTGCTTCATTGACTCAAGAAAAAAAGATAATTCACCTCTACGTTAATATCTTGAGAGTCTATCTTTTTTTTTGTTTTAAATGTTCTGTGTGTTTGCATTTCAGCAATTTACAGAATAAAATCCAGTTGAATACAATCCAGTGTTTTCTGTTTGGCTGCTGTAATTTGTATGTTAACATACAATAACCTCATTTTCTGCATATTGTTGCACTTTGTATTCTCTGGTGTTACTTTTGATTTCGCAATTCTTGGAAATCTCATGAAAATAATTAAACAACTTGTTCTTGTTTTTTTTCCCTCTCTAAATCCCCGAACGGTCACCATCTCCCGTCATCATTTTACGCTAAATAACCATCACTTCGTTCAAATCCCTCAAAAACTATATTCTTAATAGATCCCCCTTTAGTCTATTTTGAGACTGTCTAATCCGTCTTGTGCACTTGTGATATTCCCATCATGAGTTTGATGGTCACGCATCATGGGGCTGGTTTTCCCTATGGTGCTTTTAATGGTGAAATTCTGAATTTAAACAGACATCTCCTGCATTGAGAGCATAAAAACAGAGAAAATCATTACAGGTTGTGCATTTTTAAACACTTAAATAACAGTAGATAAATAACGATACAAAGAGCAATAACACGTTACTCATCTTATGTAAGTCACTCACTATCATGTGATAACCAACCCTGGAGAGAATGTGACAAGAATCCTTTGACTGGGACTTTTTGTAGCGACTAAGCTAACAACCACATGTTGTGTCTCCACCATCGCTCCCCCTTCATTGATTTACTGGTCATACTATTTTTTTCTGGAAACCAATTGTGTAAAAAGCAGAAGAAATGGGTGTTTACATTTTGACATAAAACAGTCATCTGACTTAATGTCAAGTGTCTTGCTGCTGATACAAGGTGGATGCTAAAGCGGACCCACCAAGCAGTGGTCGGTCAGGTTGGGACAAGGAACAGGTGATTTGATTTTGGTGGTGATCGGTGATCGGTAACACCATCTGGAATTTATATTGTGAATTTATACTATTGTATCAGTGACCATATTGCCTTCACTAACTGCCGCTATCTAGTGGATGAAATATTTAAATGCCAGTGTGCTCCCAAAATACATGCTTTCAACATAATCCTTCAAATGTACAATTAGGTATCGCAAAACTGACCCTATTGCCTTGGCGGTGGTCTGCGATTTCCTAGTGCTTTTTCTAGTTTCATAATGTTTTTACCATGGAATGTGTTTTATTATAACAGATTTAGAATAAACGATTGCAAATTTCAAGTAGCTAAAACAGCTATGCCAGACCTTGTGTCTGTCTAATCGATTGAAAGTGAGAGTTATTTTTCTGGCATATTAATAATGGCAGAGATACAGAAGGAAAGGGGGAGACAGAGGGCAAGGGCAAAGAAGCCTTAGTGGCATGCACTTACTCTGCCAGTGAGCCACCAGGACCCTATTGTTACTTTATTCAGTCTGTGGGATTAAGTTGGTTTCTAGCTGTTTTATGGTTTTTTTTTAAAGTGAAACGGCCATTGCAGTTCAAAGTTTGTAGTAAAATGAGGCCCTGCTATGACCAAGCCACAATAATGAAATATTGACAAACAGCGTGTGAAACAGCATTTCATACAATAAAACATGTGAAACTTTCAGAGGCACGGGATTAGTTAGTTAGTTAGTTAGTTAGTCGCTATTGATCATTGCAGTGAGTAAGTCAGTTGGTTAATTGGTTAAGTTAGATCAGGATAATGAATTAGAACTAGTTAGTTAGTTAGTTAGTTAGTTAGTTAGTTAGTTAGTTAGTTAGTTAGTTAAGAGTGTGTTAATAGATAATAGTTGTGAAATGTGGTTTTGGTGGAATCAGAACATCATGTTAACTGTTCCCCGTGTGAAAGATTGCATTTTGCTTTTCCCACATTTTTTCTCTGTCTTTGTTTTTTGTTTGTTTAGCTTTTTAAAAAGCACACTATGTTATCTTCACAAGCTGTGACACAGGCTTCGTCCGGTAAATGAACTTTAACTTGAATCGTGTGTATTTGCACAGACCGTTAAGTCATCACCATTCAGAGATAATCACCAGGAATGATTTTCCCAATAAACATTTTCAAAATGCCAGTGTTGCTCAACATAAATGAGCTCCGACAAAGTGTAAGCTGGACAGACACAGAGACTGTCGGAGTGGATAAATGGGTATTCCATTGAACAGAAAAAGTACTGCAGGGAAAACACCCCGCACACTGCCACCACTATCTGTCCCCAAACACTTCTCTAAGCAGTTTCTCCTTTTAAAAATACACCGTATTTAGCCATGCATATACAAACTAAGCTAAAAAAAAGAAAGAAAGAAAGAAAGAAAGAAAGAAAGAAAGAAAGAAAGAAAGAAAGAAAGAATGGCTTCTGCAACCTCAGTCACATACTCAGAGCCAGAAGAGAAGCTGAGTAAACGTCACCTGTCTTCAGTCGTGTCATTACGTGTCTGACATGCAGAGAGAATCCACAACGTCAGCAAATACAAACCACAGCTTAATATCATTTCCATCAGAGTGGCACCATTTCCTCTGTTTTTGTGAATGAATTCATGGAATAACTGATTGTGATTTACTGAATTTTATACAATTAATAGAGCAATTTTTGCACTTAAATATATATTTTTTGTTTCATGTCTATTCTAATGTACTGGACAAAGGCTGTACTGTACTGTACTGTAGACCAATACTGTAACACCAGCACTAATGATAACAATAAGAGTAAGATGGAAAACAAATGTATTATTATTATATATTATTATGAATTATTATTATATATAACTATGAATAATAATAATCATAATAATCATCATAATAATAACCATAATAATAATAATAATCACAATAATAATACATAAATTATAATATATAAATATTTCAATTTCTTTTTTAAATGATGACAAAAAAAATTATGTCATACCAAAATTCCATTAGTGATATCAGATTTTTTCCTTGAGAGTCATGTTGAGGTAATCACGAGTACCAGCCTATCTCATGGGAGGAGTAGCCCATGTGTAAGATGCTGAAGAAAATTCCCCTGCATGTATCAAGCATGTTTAACCATTTGTCTTCCAGTAAGTCTCCTCCCTCAGGTATCCGTCCCAATGGCTATAAATTGACAAGACATGAGACAAAATATATACACTCTTCTGAGCTCTACAGTGAGATCTTACCAAGGAGATTTTGCCTCTCAGAAGTCAGAAACCTGCTCCACTCCCTGAGGGTCCACTCTTCTCTTCTCTGCCTCCAGAAGATCCAGCAGCCTGTCCAGCAGCATGACTCCTCGGTGTCTCCTCCTGTCCCTCCTGGTCCTCTTGTCTTTCCTCAGCACAGCCTGGTGCAGTCCTGTGTGCAACAACGACTGCTGTAAGTTCGTGGAGGGATTCCCTGGCAGGCTAAAGAAGCTCAGAGAGGACTATTCACAGATCAGGGGCTTCTTTGTGAGTATAAGAACATTTGCTCTGATATTACCTTGACAGCTGGTGCAGCATCATTTCCATAGATCCCCGCTGCCCATGCAGTCCTGTCAGCTGATGATGCACTTCTCACCTCTCTGTGTCTGCCTCCGCGGCTGCTGACACCGATACTGAGCGCAAGTTTTGTTTTCTGTTTGCAGGAAGCCAACGATGACTTGGACACAGCGCTGCTAGACCAAAGCGTCGAGGACTCCTTCAAAGTAAGTTTAACCATCAACCCTCCAAAAAGTCCATTCAGACCAAAAGTCTTGCTTTACAAGTTTGATCAGAAGATACTCAGAGCCTAAAAGTACCAACAGTGGGAGCATTGTGTCCGCGAGCAAAGAGTTAAACGACATGACATAACCTGACGCTTGCCTCCCTCCCCTCAGAGCCCGTTCGCGTGCCACGGGATGGACAGCATACTCCACTTCTACCTGCAAACTGTCCTCCCAGAAGCCATGAATGGAGTGACGGAGGAAACCAAGGACTTAAAGCCGCACATGGAGTCCATACAGCAGATTTTCGACGAGCTCAAGATTGAGGTCACCAGATGTGTAAGTAGCTGACACGTGTTACTGATGCAAGAGAATAGAAATGTAAATAAGCGTCGAGTGCACGCTGCCCAAAGCGCAGATACACTTTTTTTTATAGCATTCAGTGCGCAGTGCGCAGCACTAATAGGCTACTTAGTGAGGGAGGTTTAGTATGAAGTACCAATATTAGAAATGTAAAATATGTCATAAAATAATAAATCTCTTTTTCCTGCATTTTTGCAGAAATTTATTGCATTGTGCTGAAAGGTTTTGTTTGGACACTTGGGGCGAACTGCAGCTCATAAAACACATGCATATTAAGCTTCTGATTCATTGTATAATCAGCCAAGTTGTCATGCCTTTCAGGAATTTACTTTAGTCTAAGTCATATCTGCCACAGCCAAACCAGCAAAAACCACCTTCCCGGTTTGGACTATACTATATACGACAACAACCGTAAAAATATTCCCCACATTTTTTGACATTAGGTAAATGTCTGACCGCGACAGAAAGCGGAAGAATGGCTCACAGGACGGGTCATAATATTGTATGAGTCAGTGATTCCTCAACTGCAGCAGCGTGCAAAACGGTGCATTGTCCAGTTCTTGAAAAACGGAAGCGGAGTGAAGGAAAGCTTCCACTCAGCCAAGTCTGCTTGCGTCTGGCTGGTGGTTGGGTTTGGGGGGATGGGAAGACTGACTAATGAAAGTTTGTAGCCTCTGTGGTAACATCTTCTTTCTCTTATTCCTCTTATAGAGACACTACTTCTCCTGCAAGAAACAGTTTGACATCAATAACCTAAACTCCACTTACACCCAGGTAAGTCCACATCAATCTTTCATTGCTTTTATTTCTTTCTTTTTTTAAATAGGGTCTGCATGTGTGCATGCCACATAATCCTAATAAACTCAACAATGTGTTTGTCTGCAGATGGAGAGTAAAGGTCTGTATAAGGCCATGGGCGAGCTGGATGTGCTCTTTAACTACATTGAGACATATCTGGCCTCTAACCGGCACAAAAACACAGTGGCTACTGTTTGAGGACCTGCTGATGTCGAAGACCCTAATCAAAATGTGACTTTGTTTATCTCAGGGAAAGGAAAAAAGACTGTCATTGACTCTGCATTTATCCGTTACTTTCAGTTGTATGAGTGTCGCCAGATGTTGCTGTATCCTGCTTAACTGATGTCTTTGTTTTTCTGAGACTTCTGTTTTTGTCCTGAGGACAAGTTTGTTTTAGGACCATATTGAGTCCTACACATATGAAGTAACAACCATGACTGTCAACTATAAGGCTGTGATATTTATTTTTTTTATCAAATAGAATATGTATTTTTGTATTTATGATGACTAATATTGCACTGTTGAAGATGAATAAATGACTTGATTGACTTGATAAGGAATATCTCTTGCTTTTGATTTACAAGATGCTATCGTGCCATTTATTAGGAAAATGTAGCTGGTAGAGCGCTGAAAACATCACACCCTGCAGTTCTGCAGTCTATATGTGGGGAACCACTCGAGTGTAAAGTCAACAGGCTTCTGCACTAACCTCAAACGTGACCCGAATACAGCACTTACCAGCAGCAGCCCTGCTTTATTTTTACTTACCGTAACTGTAACTAGCCAGCCTCACCCTCATGGCAGAGTTGCACACACACACACACACACACTCACTCTCACACGCAGACACATATAAAACAGAAGTAACACAGAGTGTAATAGACCGGCCCTGCCTTAAAAAATGAAGCTTTTTTGTGCTGATATGTCTTCATAGTGACAGAGCCAGATGGGTTAACTGTTCATTTTTTCCATCAGCAAACAACAAGATGCCGCTGTAATAACATATTAATGTACGTTAATGCTTCACCTCACACTGCAAAGTCACACATTCCTGACTTGACTCAGGCCACTGCGACAAAACTACTCTAACCCGTTTCATCCGTCATCTGCTGAGTCAATGTGGGACGATCTGAATAGTATCATTCCAGCAATGACAGCACCTTATGCAAAGATATCATTCATAACAACATGTCTGATGGAGCATGACAATTTCATTTTGACCAGAGGCAATAGCAGTTTTCTCATGGGTGAAGCTTGGTGATCAGTGTTGTTTATTCCTTTAGAGCTTAAAACATAACTTGTAAAGTTAATGTTCAGACTTCTGTCTCCTTAAAACGTTTTTGTTTGCTTTTTAAATCGCTTGTCGGTTACCTTGCCAGTTGAGATCACGTCTGGTTGTTGTGGAATGACTGGATGTGTCTGTGCAGAGTGCAATGGTTTCGTGGCAGGGTGAGAACAAATGGAGACCATCAGTTATTGGCTCATCCACACTGTAGAGACTTTGATGCAAAATGCTGAATCCTTGTTGTAAGTGACCTTAACTAGGGGTCAGAAGAGGGTATTTTCTATGCCCATGGCAAACAGCTTTAAGATATCCCAGTCACAACAACAGGAAAGTTCTGGCTTCAAACACCACTGATCAGCCTACTAAGTCATAGTTCGGAACTTTGTGAAGCTACCGGAGCAGGAGACCAAATCTTAAAATGTAATCCTCAAAAAAGAAAGCCCCTTCACATTGTTCTTAATACTTTGCCATTATAATATCTCAAAACAATATTCACATGGCAAGCATTACAAAACTGAAAAAAATTCTATTTCTAATAAAGTCCTGAGGAATCATATATTAAAAAACACATTTTAGAAAGAGGATAAGTCTCACCTGCTCTCCCATCAGATAAAGATCCTTTCCCTTCAGCTGTCCGTCATGGAGTGAGAGGAGACACAATAACATGTTAATAAGAGGATGTCTGGAGGGCATTTGCAATAGTCTCAGTTTGTCATATGAAAAGTGACAGGAACAGCTGTTTCAAGAATGAAAACTGAAAACTTTAAAGAGAAGTAAAAAGCCTGGATCCTGTCTCAGCACCGCACAGCTGACCAATCACGTCAGGAAGCAGATGTGGATGTGAATTTCAGAATGCCAGTTTCAGGAAAGTTACAAATGCTAGGATACAGTTTCTACAGCAGTGTGCACATGGAAATAATGCAGACAGTTTTCATAGATGTGTCTCTTTTTACTGGAGGTGGTGACCTGAAAGTTTTGTTTATTCCAGCAGTTGTTGGCACATTTGATTTCATACACATACATATGAAGTCTATTTTGCAATATTCAAGATACACATGACGTTAAAAACACCCACGGGAAGAAAAGGAGACATCAAATAAATGGGCAAAAACATCCGTTCTGATTCATTATTTTCATAAAGCTTCATTACGTTTGATGTCAATATGCGCCCGCCTGATGAGTCACAATAGATTGTTCCAAAATATGTTCAATATGCAAACGCTGCTTTAGTGCAAAGTGACACACTCTTTCTATTATGATATCCGTTCACTGCACACTTGAAAAAAAAGTGCATTGTATCCGTCATGGACTGACAGCTCATTATGCCGTGCCATGTCCCATGATATGATTTCACAGGAAATGGACACATGTAAGCTCAGACACTCTGGCGACTTCCTGAATACGGAGATGACCACATTAGGGTCCATTCTAATATAAGCACATATGACACATGTAGCTGGAAAAATGCAGCGTATTGCCTTTGCTGTTTGGCACACATTTGCATGACTGGTTCCTTTGAAATGATTGCTTATTGATATAAATATGTCCTGTATGCGACCATCAAAGACCTCAAAGGAGCTTGCACCCTATAAAATGTATGAGCTACAGTATAACACACTTTATTTTATGTATAAACATTAATACATATAATGAACACATCCATATATACAGATGTATATTAAGGTTGTCATGATACAATACCTCTTTTGATGATGAAAAAAGTCCTAGGCACACAAAGTAGGATACTTTCTTTTTTTTTAAATTAACATTTACAGAGTGCTGGTAGAAAACAGGCCCATTACCAACACAGAGCTGCTTTTCTTTCCCATTGTTTCATTCCAGCAACCTTAAATAATAATAATCTCACTGTATTTCTATTTAAATCACGTTGGTACTTTTGATTCAGTCCAATGTGGAGGTTGCACCGTTTTAAACATGTGGTATTAAAATATTATCAACGTATGTATTTTTTTCTTTTGACAGCCTTACTGTACATACATAAATATATAGTGCATATAGATATATGGACACATAAACAAACACTGACCAGCTACATTATTAGGTGGACCTTGCTAGTCCATGCTTGGACCCCCTTCTGCTCTCAGCTCTGCCTGAATTCTTAATGGCACAGATTCAACAAGGTTCTAGAATCAGAGATTTCAGTGTGTATTGATTGAACAGTTTCACATTTGCTCGAGGTTTGTTAGCTGCACATCTTTAAAGTGAACCTCCCAGTCCAACACATCCTAGAAGTGCTCTGTTGGATTGAGATCTGGAGACTGTGGACGACATTAAAGTACAGTGAAGTTACTGTCACGTTCAAGAAATCAGTTTGAGGTAATATGAGCTTTGTAACACGTAACATATGTATTTAAAATAATATAGGCCTATGTATGTTTTTAAATATTCAACAAAAATATATCAAACCAACCAACCACAGTAACCACACCATGTAGCCAGAGCCGCACAATCCAATTCCCAGCATGTGAAAAGTGTTGTACAACAAAGCAGCTTTCCATTTGATCATGTCTGAAAACCCTGCTATTGGTTTGCGGGTGTCTGGCAGAGGTGACATGTGGCATCTCACTATCGCTACCATGTCTGGGGCAGATCAGTCAGTTGCGTCATGTCTAGCATGGTCTTTACATGTGTGAGGAAATCAGGATGGCATACCACTTCAAAGAAGCCCGAGCTGTGTGTCACTACATAAGCTAAGAAGTCTCCTTCACTCATACTAGTGTGTAGACACATGACGTGACATACAAGGGGCAACACCCAACACCTTTCAGTTTCCAACCTTAAAGGATGTATCGCTTGTTTTTGTAAACAATACAATCTTATTCAATGCCCAATGATTTAAATCGCCACGTTAAACTATTTAGGCACTGCTTTAAAAGTTACACAGTATGCACCACTAACCCCTCATATTATATATAACAGTGTTTTTCCACCATTCAGAAAACAAAATAGTGAAGAGTTCTTCCCTCCTTTTGTGACGAGCGTGCTGGGTGGGCGGGCTCCCTGTGGTTTGTAGTAGGTGGAGTAAGGGGGTAAAACCTCCACAGGACTACTACACTGAGAAACTCCCCTGAAGCCCCATTTAGCCCCTTTCTCTCTCACCTGAGACAGCGAGAGATGACTGTTGGTTTCATCACACTCAAAGCTGGAAGCTGAGTGCCTACGGCTGCCTCGCACCTGAAGACAAACAACCTTGTGCATTAGCGGGAAGCTGCTCTAAACACCCCAGAGTTGGCAAATGTCTGTGTTGACTCAATGCCACCACTGTTTTGCTACGCAAATGCGTATATTCCAGTCATGCCAGCAAGTATGATACAAGCTTGTCATAAGTTGAGTTTGTGTACTGTGCAGACAGACACGAATCCCAAGAGGGCCCGGCGACTTGAGTCACACACGGAGACGTGACTGAGAAGAAAATTCTCTAAATGGTGAAGCAGAGGTCAAGTATGTTGAAATCATATATTCAATCAATGAACAAGTGGACCAACAGTTTAGAAAATTCAACACACATAATCAAGTAGACAACAGCATTTGCAAGTGTTTCAGGTATTAAAACTAGAATAATATGACTGCATGAGATAACTATAACACATGCTTGAAATATTTTTTTTTTAAGTTAGTAAGTCATTTTGTATGTATAAATTGAGATAAGAGAGCAGTATGTGTTTTTTTGTGTTTTTTTAATCCAAAGCTGAAGCAGACAAAAGTACGGCAGGTGGAGCTGAACAGACTCAATGACAGGAAAAAAACAGACATTTCTGTGCTTCCACTACAAAAAATGTGTTGAGGGGGACGAGAAAAAAAACAAACATTGTCACAAACATTCGATGAACATTTTTACAGTGATAGATTCGTATGTGTGACGTGACAGGTAACGTGGATGTGATTTTACAAAGTGAAGTGGACCAAACTGACAAAATTAACAACTATTTCCCAGGATCCCAAGTGAGCTGGAAGCGTCCTGTTGCGTTAACGAGAACACTGAAGAGAAACCGACCATCACACCCTGCCTGAATGTGATGACAGCTTGCTGGTGGTATCGCCAAGAGATTCTGCTCTGGGACGAGGAGCAGCTCTTACGTACTTCTGACTTCCTATCCTCCAGGAAGAGAAGTGTTGGAGAACACTGGAGCTGCACCAGGTGAGTCCCCCTGAGCCTCCTGACCTTTGAGCTGGTGCAACCAACAGTTACTGTAAGTGATATTTTCAGAGAGGCTGGTCTTTCTGAACCACGTATACACTCGAGGGTATGCTACTGCGTACATTAAACACACACAAACGCTCCCTACTGTTGCTCGCCATCTCTCCGACACATTTGCAAACAGAACTCAACACTAAGGAAAAGGTCCTAGCAGTACTTCAAGCTGACAAACACATCTGCATAGCATTCACCTGAAATATAATCTGGCAATGTTATAATCTGGGAAGCATAACATTGGTAAAAGCCTGAACCAAATGGTAGGTAGGGGTTAAAAGTAATTTGCTGCTTTAGCAACACTCAGTAAGGCCTAAGCTAATATGTTCATAAAATCCATGAAAAAATACAGTATCAGTTGGCTCCTACTCTCCTATGAGCTACATGCGGGAGAAACGTTGAGCCAGTCTCTGCTCTCAAACATCATTCTCTGCCCTTTATACTATGTACCTGAAAAAACAAGCGTAGATTAAGGTAGGAGAGAGGGGCCACGAGTGAGGTGCTCTGTCAGAATGGCACATGGCCCTTGTGAGTGCATAGGCCTCTGTTTGACATTCACAAAGACAAACTGAACCTGACAGACACTCCCACTTCAAGTCCCAGAAATGGGTGACTATTTCCAGCTAATACCAACAATCAGGGACAAAGTCCTTACATTCCACTTGTCAGTTCAAAATACATCTGCTTACTTTGCATGTACGTAAAAGAAACCTTCCCTTGCTTATATTTTTGGGATTTAGCCATTTGATTTAACATTCACAGGTTTGGGGCTAGAGCTAGAACAGGGCTGCGGGGTGAAAGAACTACTGCTAATGCTAAGGCGTCACGTCCTAATCCAACCTTCAAGCCCCTCGGAGTACACAACCTGATATTTGGGGAAAGGAGAGGAGAGAGATCTCACCGATTCCCTCTCCTCTCCTTTTCTATAATTCATAATCTCTTCAGTGGTGTAAAAACACAGATCAACATCCTCTCTGCCGGAGCAGAGTGGTGAGTTTCTTTAAATGGTAGAGTAATAAAAACAAAACACTCCTACAAAACATTAGAATTTGCCATGAAAAATAAAACACTGAGAAAATCCATGCAACGCGACTCACATGTCGACAAATTATTGCTTCCTTTTTACAACCTGTGTCTGTATGTGCATGCATGCGTGCATCTTTCAGTGGGCAGCAGACTGTGGGTCCTGCATGGCGTTATTGGCTTTCTTCCTCCGTTTCGTTAGCAGTGGATTGGTCGAGTCTTCAATGGTCTTGATCTTGATTTGCTCATAGTCGACCCTCATTGTTGCCAAGGCACTCGTCATTTCCTCCTGAAAAATCCCAGAAAAAAAGAAGCTCATCAGGACACTTTCTTCACCCAATCAGAGTCGGCTTTTTTTGTACAGACATAATATCATTACACTGCTTTCTGATATAACTGGATGGATTCTATTTCAAACAAACATTAAAAATGTTGAGCACAGTGACTGGTACGTAAAAACTACTAGGTAGATATGTCTTCTGGTTTTCCAAAACAAAACTTAAGTAAAAAAGATGCAAATAGAACCAGACATCTAACCTTGACATCCTCCCATGCGTCTTTCTCCTCCTTTAGGACCCGGCTGGTGTGAAGTGGAGTCTGGGGAACCTCCATCGACTGCTTCAGAAAGACACAGAGAAACGCTTCCACATTTTACTTCACTGCAAGGTCGTCAGCCAGAGCACTTACATTGGAAAGACAGCTAGAAAGTGAGCTATGGAGATGCACGGTGGGGTATGTGCTTACGTTGATCCATGGATGATTCATGAACTCTGTGATGGTCATCCTTTGCGTCGGCTCAGTCTTAAGGAGGGTCCTAATCAGTTGTTTCGCTGCAAACACAATTATGTTTTTAACATTAAAAAGCAGTACGTATGATGGGGCCACACAAAGGTTATTGGCATACTTTTGTTATACTTGGACTGACTGCCATATCATGAGACATGATATATACTGATAAATACTCGTGCAGATAGGGTTAATAGTACCCCATTGTAAGTTATGTGACTCGGAAAAGAAAAGAGGAAGATCTGAGAGTCCAGACTGTAGCAAATTATGTTCTGGTAGTGCAGCCAAACAGTTAATCCTTTCATGGACTGATTTATTGCTATGTCGGTTTTGCTGTTGATGGTGTAATCTAAGACTGAATTGAGAAATCGTACTGTGAAGAAGGTGAAGTGACTGCACTTGAGTATTTTACCAGAATACAGTTCCACCCTTTTGTGGTTATATGCATATGCACATACAGCCCTGTGTCAGAGGCAGATATTGGGCCGGTACATGTTAAATCATCATGTTAGCTTCTCTTTTCTCTCTAAAAGCTCTGCATTACTCAGGAAGTAAGATAACTTTCAATAGTGGCGAATGTGACTGAAACACCTGCATCAGTTTCAATTTCTTCAATTTCTCCTTTCAAAAGTTTAAACCAAAAAGCCACTTTGATCACGTTTAGTGCTGTGCTTTATGCAGAGCGCCTGCAAGAGCTTTGAAACAATAACTTATGCTAGTGTTTGTTATTTTACTTTTGAGGACAAATACATTTGTACATTAATTAAATGACTTTCAGTGTTAAGGAAAAGTCTGCACAGCATACCAAATTCAAATAAATAAAAACTTTATCAAATTTTACATTTTTCAGCTTGGTGGTGGATGGTGTCAGAATGGAAGAGGGAGACAAAGGGGCGGACATGCAGCATAGGGACCTTGGGCCTCCGACAAGGACTCTTGTCCTCTACCAGTGATCCACTGGGATGCCGCTTCTGTTATGTTTCTGTTCAGTGCCATCACTAGGTTGTTGAAGTACACTAATGCTTCAACATAGTTGATTTAAGTTATTTTGATCCAATTCATTAGTATTGATCATTGCTATTTTAGTTAAATAATAAATGTTGACCGAAACAGTCGTGATTTTGAGTTTTGCCTGACCTTCTTCTGATACATCAGACCATTCAGGGTTGGGAAACTCATATTGGCCCATCCTGATCCTCCTCTTCATCCCAGGAGAGATGGCTAGACCATGGTTTGAATAAAAAGGAGGGTATCCACACAACCTGTCAATGGTTTGAAATGCAAATATTAGTTACAGCACAAAGTAAATAATCTTACGTGATAAAGGGTTCAGAGATGATCCAAAAAACTACTTACAAGATATACATAATGACACCCAACGACCACATGTCACATGACTTGTCATATTTCTCTGGGCCCAGAACCTCTGGAGCTGCAGACAGAAAAAGGGAAGGACAGAGATACATGATATGTATTATTTTTGACCTTAACTAATGATAAAAGTGTGGAGTGTATAAGAGTACACACAGAAACAGATCCTTACCAACATAGTAGGGTGTGTAGCAGGGAGTAGCTAAAGAGTTGTGTGAAGTGGTCTCCTTGGCAAAGCCAAAATCTGTGAGTTTAAGCAGGGCATTGGGCCTCTTCGTGGAATACAGTAAATTCTCTGGCTGCAGGGAGGATTCGGGAAGCCAGACAGGAGGAAAAAAAAACTGTTATGACAGTTGTTACCGGATTTATGGAAGTCATCCCTAAACCCCCCTCTGAGAACTTCTCAGTAAAGAGCAAGGAAATGTCTGATAAAACAAAGATATGATACGAACCTTAACATCTCGGTGTGCAATGTTGATTGCATGCAGGAATTGTATGGCCTCTCCTATGCTCTTCATGATGTCAGATGCCTCTAAATTAAAAGAAAGAAAAAGCCCTTTTAACAGAGATTACCAGTGACTTAAGTGTGACACTAATTCTCAGACATACTGGCCATACTTTAACACTGCCAGCAGCAGCAATGTGAAAGACACCAAACGCAAATGTTTTAGATCATAAAAATGAACTTAATATGTATCAGGTACTTGTATGTCTGCATCTGTGACTGTTTTTAAACAACATGGCTTATTACCTCTTTCTGTGAAGGCCTGGTCTCCTCTGTCCTGGATTCGACTAAAAAGCTCACCACCGTCCATGCTGCAGAGAGCAAAAAAACAAATGCATGAATCTGAATTTGATTGGTTTGATCGTGGAGCAATAAGAGTGCCATAAACATATTGCTACATATGCAACCTAAAACCACTGCATGATAAAATGTCAAGGCAAAAGAACTGCATGTCATGGTGTGTGATTTATCATGATTGTGCCTGGTATGCTGCCAGTAGATTCAAAGCAAAGAGAGTTTTCTTCCTCTGGCTGGTTTGCAGAGGAGGTGGTTTGTGGTCTGTGGGTTGACCAATGAATGTGATCACCATGTAAAGCTGAATGACCTTTAAGCAACAGACCAGGTCGGTATTTAAAACTACAAGACAACATTACTATCAAAATGGCATCAGTTTGAACTTTTTTTTAAATGGTGCAGTTCACACTGGCAGTCTGTGTATGACCAGTAGGCATCCCTAAACTGTTACTCTGGGTGCGACAATTTCACAGCTTGAGCAGAGCCAAAGACACGTCACACCTTCTATATTTCTGTAAAGCAATCGGTTTTCTTCAGTAAAACGATGACAAATAATGATAAATCGATCAATGCTGTTTTTCTAACGAGACAGGAAATTAGATGCAAGAAGCAACTTTCAGGAGTTGTCACGATATGTCGGTTTTGTGTGTGTGTGTGTGTGTGGNNCCCCGCAATAGATAAAGATAACGACGAAAGATAAGGACTTTTAGAACAGAGATAACATGGAAGGAGCAAATTTGCAATGCGTCAAGTGGTGAACCTGACCTGCGAAGTTGCAGCCTCAACTAATAACAGCGTATGTGGTTTGATCCTACTTGGCTGTCATAAGGATTACAAACCAGGAAACGGATTCATGTGTCATAAATATCAAAACTCAACTGCATTCTTGGGTGTGTGACCGACACCTCATACAATTATAGTTAAGACTGGGTGTTCTGACTTATTTTACCGCAAAAATCTTTGAGAGGCTATTTTTATAAATATCTTATTGAAGACTTGACTCTCTCTTCTACTCATCTGATTTGGGTTTCACGCAAATTCCTTTCTATAACTACACAAGTTGCTTTTTTTATGCTGTATCAAAAAAAGTCATAATACTACTGACAGCAGCATGGCTTTATATTATATTATGATACAAGGATTGTTACTCAGTATTTCCTGATGCTTTAAAGATCAACAACATTTGTAAGAAAAACGAGTATTTAGTAAGGCAGCACACAAACAATCCTGACTAAGAATTACAGAAAAAGCTATGGCTTGTTAGCCTGAATACAATATGTATGAGAACAAGTAAGACAGTCCAGCTCAACGCACATGATGATAGGTTTCATTTAATCATTTTGCTCAGTATGACTGAGTGAGTTTCAGGTCATATCATCAAACCAATTTTGAGATTCTAACCCTAACTGTGCATGACAGCACAGACGGATTCTTAGGGCCCGCAAGTGTTAAAGGGAGAGCAGGACTCGCTGAGTTAGAGCTGTGGGACAGCCCTGCCAAACCACAGCACACTTTTTACTTCTCAGAATCAATCATTCACATTTTGCATACTGAGAAACGAACAGTAGCTGCATCCTTTTTATTTTGATATCAAAATAATTGCAATGGGAGCAGTCTCCAGCAGTCAGCAAACGTTTTTCACACGTGCCTGACTTTTGTTCTTATGTGGTTCGAGGTAGAGACACAAAGGTCTCCCGACCCCAGCCCGTGTTTCTGAAAATGTCAAGAGCTGAAGTGTGAATTCTCAGCAGAATAGATACTTTTATGCCGAGTGCTAAGATCTAACACTATCACAGCAGAAACCTTGTACCGCCCTGACACAGTTTCAATCTACATTGTTTCCAATCTCGTGTGGCAACAGTAGGGATGATGAAATGTTCTTGTTGAAGGCATCATATCCTTTTAGAAAACGCCCAAATATACATCAGCTGTTTTTTTTTCCAAAACAGATTGCTCAAATGATTGTTTTATCTTTTTGTAGTAGTGACGGTCACATTCACCACGTAGTCTGCAGCTGGTAGCTTATGGATTCTACAGTGTGTTAGAGTTATTGCCAGAACTACCTTTCATGTGTGATGCACACTTCAGTTGTAATAACTGAGCATATACAGTGCGTCTCTCTCTAAGAGCAGTGCTTGTCACTACATATTCATTTTGGTTTGCAGCATCTGAAATAAAAACTATTTCACCCCCGCCACAATGTTCAAACCAAAGTGTTGCAAACACTAGAATACTACGCTGCACCTATGTTGTTGCAGAGACCTGGGGCCACGCCCTTCAAGTTTAGGTCACAGAGGTAGCACATGGCTCCCTAAACAGCAAAGCCTGCAATAATATGACCACCATGCATAAGGAATTGGTTTGGTTGGTATGTTGCAGCATTACGTAATAAAATCCAGCAGCACATCATACAGCCACCGAAGTATTGAGACTCTGACCTCAATGATGGTCTCAAACAGTATCATATAGTATCATATTGGTAAGATTTATGGAAGGACTGTTTGATTGGGTTACACAGACTGCTTCGGCCATTAACTAAAAAAAATTTCAAATGAAACAAAAGGGCAAACTTATGTCCTTAACAGCTGGTGAATAGTGTATTGGTTTCCTAAATGATTAGGGTGATTTGACTTGCTGACCCTTTACACAACAATGAAGAATACTTAAACAGCAGAATATAGGTCATCAAAATGACTCAGAATCTCCAGTGTCAGAAAGCAAATAGACTGAATGGCTTGATATCACACAGTCTTTTTGTGTGTGTGATATTCTAGGAAATGATTTAATTTTCATCAGAAGAACTAGTTTTCTTTTTTGGCATTTGATGCTCTGCATTTTCTCAAGGAACTTAGTCATCTACCTCAGCACTGTGAAGTAACCACAGGCTTAATGAGTGCACGTGTGACAAGTTTGATGGGGGTTTGGTGGTTTAAAGTGCTGAAAAAGGAAATACATCGGCTAGGAAAAGGCACTACGCTCATTTAAAGGAAATGGGTCACTTTCTACTAAGGTCATGCTCTATACATTTACAATAATTTACCTTGCTGAAATGTGCTTTTGAACATCTGAGAAGGCGTGATGCTCGTGACCTTATCTTGGCTCAGGTTAATCAAGGCTGTCTTGTACCTGCCTGTCTGGAAACTGCAACTATACATGAAAAATCACCTAACCCTAACCCTGAATATTTGATTGAACATACAGTTCTGCAAAACAAACTAAACTGTGCTGAATTAAATATTTACATTTACATAATGTATGTAGGCACGGCTAATCATAGCACTTTTTTTTAATATGCTGGCCATTTAAATTACAAAAACTAAACCGGGATAAGGCTGTGTGAAAACAAGCTGCCCCTTCTGCTGTGGCATCTTGCCTAAACCAGTGCAGTAACACTGCGATTTCTGCAAAAGTTATTACAAATATCATCATGGAGCAGTTGTTTTTTAGCGTGACTGTAACTGGCCGACCCTTCACCTGTAAGACAGGCGTTGTGCCTTGTGGTGACTGTGTGTATGTGACTTAGTCTGATGGGTTTATTCTGGGAAGTGAGAGTCTCCAGTGTGCTTGTAGAAAAGTACCTTGAGACACATGGTAGAACAACTGCAGAGAGGGCATTTTTCACCGCAGAGTGCCGGGCACTCTAAAAGCTAGTTAGCAGCTATGAGCCAGGTTAAAGCTAATTAAGTTGGCCTGAATAAGCCAGATGTCTCCCAACTATGGTTCAGAGCTGCAAGCTGGAAATGTACCACTTATCTACAAGACAAGTCTGTTATAAATCATAATTTACTCCGAATTAAAGGTTCTTGGATAAATAGAGTTTGTTTCCGTTTGTGGCATGCAGAGAAAACTACAAATCACAATCATTCTTGAATCATTTATCAAACAGAAAGCAGGCCCCGCTAGACCTAAACCACAACCTGAAAATAAGCGAGGAACAGGAAGGCATAAGGGAGCCCCCCATATTTTAGGTAGTACAAAATGCATATTTTATATAATGACATTATATTTATTTATTATTTTTATTTTCAGCACAGGATATTCCCCCCACCAAAATCCCATCAATATTCCAGAATGATTAATCTTTCAAAATAGAGCATTTCTGGTGTCTGTATATCTTGGAACATGGAAATGAGCAAAACCACAGACCAGATTATTATTATTTATTCTGTAATATTTAAGAGTGTGTGTGTGTGCGTGCGTGCGTGCGTCAGTGAGGCTGTGCACTCACCACTCCATGACAATAAGTAGACACTTCCTGCCCTGGTAGAGGTTCTCAAAGACATCAATGATGCGCACAATGTTGGCACACGGTGACGCCCTCCAGTGGAGCTCCACTTCCCTGCGGGCCTTGGAACAATCCTGCAGCATCTGGACAGAAGGACAGAGACGAGGAGGGTGAGGTTGATATCAACACAACAGTTGAATTATAAATCATACCACAAGTTACCACTAATGTTGAATTACTAATTTCCGTAACATAATAATTAGTGGACATGTGACAGAACTCGACCCCAGGTAATCATCAAATTATGTGTTGCAGACAAACTAGATGCGACGTCAACGTGCAACAACAGTAAACAGGTAGAAGTGCAGTGCTGCCATCAGCTGGCAGAACGCTGAAAAGATGCTGCAGAGTCTTTCTGATCCGGTCTTGTGTGAAAGCAGCACCCTCTTTGTGTGTCACTAGGTCAGTGCACCATTAAACAAAAGCACATGCCATTTAAAATTATTTTTGTCCCAATATATTTATATATCTATTCATTGCTGCTACATGATTAATCCCCAGCAGTACTCGACACCCTACAGACAAAACAGTCATTTTTCTGAAACACTTAGAAATTCCGAATGCGGCTCAAGGACACTCAGGAACCCTGGCATGACTCAGGCCTTATGGCCAGGTGAAATTAAATTCAGTATTGCACTGCTTGCAGTTGTGTGTGGGCAAATTGTTTTTCCTCCCTGGAACCCAATGTTATTATGCTCATCACCATGGTAGAGAGCAAACAGATAATGAAAGGCTCGGTCATTCAAGGACATTAATCCACACACTTAGTGTTACATATTACATTCTTATTTCTTTTGTTTTTGTTGTTGACGCACTTTGAGGCGCACTTCATCTATTCAATTTCAGAAGAAAAACCAGAATAACCAAACAGTTTATGCCACACACTGCTCATAGCTTAATAAATGTGCTGCAGTACATCAGCTCTTAAATCAGTGTGAGGGGTAAATATTAAGAAAGTCCTGACAGGATCTATAGTCAGAGTTGCAACTCATTACAACGAGTCGTTACTTCTAGAAATTTTGACAAAAAATAATGACAAAACGAGGATACCCAATAATGCTAATGCAAGTAACAGCAAGCAGTGAGTAAGTTACAAAGTATGAGTTTATATCATTGGGTAGTGCTGTTTAGGAAAAAAAAGAGCTTCCTCTAGACAGGGCCATGGATTATGACCTTGTCAGTTGTAAATAACACAGCAAATGCCACATAGATCGTCACAGGAAACTAGCCGTCTCCTTTACAGCAGTAAAAAGAGTTTCTGGGTCAAATACAGGCCTGAACCTCTGAACTATGAGCTCCAGCATGTCTGAGTAAATATAAGAAAATTATCTTTAAGTTCATAGGACAGGACGCAGTGCTGATCACACTGATACACCTTAAAAACAGACTGAATCAACGGGAATGAATTTTGCATTTTCCTATGTTTTTTGTTGCTTCAAGTTTCTTTTATTTAAATTAAATGTTAATAAAATTACTCAGGAAGCAAACAGCAGAGGCTCTTTTGTAAAACAACAACACATGAATAAATACAAACACATTTTTCAATAATTATATAGAAGAACTTTTCAGTGGTACAACTGCTACAAGCGTTACTTGTGAAGTAGTGATAATTCAAAATTAAATAGGCACTAGTGTTTATTTATAGATTGAATTACATGATACAACAATACAAGACTACAAGTGAAGCCCTAAAATATCCTTGTCAGTCAATGGAAAGAATTCAGCCTTGTCGCTTTGACAATCGTCCGTCTATTTTGTGCTGTATCACATTCCTGCCCTGCCCACGGTCTCAACACAACAGTGGGCTTCGCTCCAGCCGGCAGTGAATCCTGAGAGGGCCGGGGTATGCAGCGTGCTGTCTGGGCTGGCACACAAAGCTATTAGTTTGTTTACATGGACATAAGGAGATTAGATGCATTCACTGTGGTAACCTGGTTACTGTAAAGCTCCAAATCAGTAATATCAGATTTCTAAACGTCTTAACCTCATTATATTTTGAGATGATTTTGTTTGTCTGGTGAGAGTTGGAGGGCTGAAGGCACAGCGAGAGGACAGGCAAAGCTGTGTCTGAATGTTAGCACATTTTCTGTGGTGTAACATGACTTACTTATACTTTCAAAGGTTTCATGCAAGTCATTTCCATGTGGACTTTAGTCAGTGGGCATGGTTTTGATTGACACTTTAGGTGGAAGTAACAAAAAACACTTGCTGTAACTGATACATTTTAGTTAGGTATTGTGAATAATAATGCTAAACAGTAAACAAAAAAACAACTGAGCTAAATTTTAGAACAACAGTTTTTATATGCCCCCAGTGTAACGAGTGAGATCACAACAAAAATTATTAATTTATTTCTTTGGCTGTTGCTGCCAGAAACAAACTCTATTTTGACTACATTAATATTAGACGGTGTGTGGGGGATTTTTTTCTCTGTTGTTCTGACTTTATTTGAAAAATATTCTTGTACAAGTGAATCTGATGCACAGGGCCCGTCTAACAGCAGTGGGGCATTCAGGAACCCTATTTTGATGAAGGTCAATTCGCTGTTTCTCTACATTACTCTCGTATATCAGATTTTTCAGAGTTTACTGCAGGCAGCTCTGTGATTGTAGCAGACTTACTTGCTGTGCTGCAGTATGCTGAAGTATTTTCCAAGCTAATGGCTAGCAAGTCCTGACAGTCAGCTGATAAACAGCCTTCTTTTATTAAGAAAAGCCACCAAATTCATATTTCCTGTTCAATAGCATCCATTTGGTCTTGTGACAACTAAGTTAGTTTATAATACTGAAAAGTGAAACTAATACTGCCTCCAACCCCTACAAGTGACCTCATATCTTTTTTAAATAAAGATGCTGTTAAGACAAGGGAATGAAAGAACATATAAAATGTCACTTCTGATCTGAGGTAAACAACCTTACTAAAAAAAAAAGTATAAAGAGAAAGAGAAACACGAGAAACTAAGATAAGACCAGTGAACAGACAGGAAAGACCGCACATCAAAGCCAAGAGATAACATGCAAATTTTGACTTTTATACTCAACATTCAAATCATGAAGGAGGTTTGCATTTAACTTTTAACTTGCATAACATTGCTGAGATGAGGAGTGAGGATCTAAGAAGTTAGTGACTGACCAATAAAAAATGTCTTTCCTTGTTACCAGGAAAGGTTAGTTGGCGTTTTTGTGTATTAATATCTGCTTTATCTCAACAGTGAACACACAGCTCAGTTCAACCACCCTTTGGGACAGAACAAACAAGGGTGGGTCTAACTTTCTGCGTCACTGCAGAGAGAAAAAACGCCCAAAAAGACACATGACCCTTCGGACACAAAAACATTAGGCACAGCACAGAGTGAATGTACATTGATTCTGTGACCTTTTCACTATAATGTCTTGAGTACCAAACTGTTCACATTCTAAAAAACATGAAATAGGTCATTTAATGATTAATGAAAATGAAACTGAGCCACAAAATCATGTGATATTCTGTTTATAGGCAGACAATATTGTTTTACTACTGGCAGGAGTAACTACTTCTGCTACAGATGTGAAGTAAAAGTAGATTTATAAAAGGTTTCAACTGCAGGAGTGAACAACACCTTTTTCTCCACAATAAACCATTAAAAAATGCCATGTGTTATTACACAACAAATTACTCTCCAGGACCCCACTGGTGGGCCACTACAGCGAGGCCATAACAATGTGGAGGAAGAAAATCAACCATGCCATTCTTGCAAAAAATCCAAAGCACTGCACAGCTTTAAGTGGAGTTCTCTTCTGTTACGTCTGATGTGCAATTTGTCGCGATCACAGAAACTAAACTGTGCAGGGCATCAACATGGTTTGATTTTTCAAAAACTTATAGCGAGGTTGGAGAGGAGTTAATCTTTGAGTAACAGATAAGTTATTCAATATATTGACATAGATACACACAAGCACAGGCATATGTCAAACGGTTACAAAAAAACAAGTGGCTCAATATAACTTGAATTCAATAATAATAAGACTTCCCATTTTCTCCCCAATTTGGAATTTAACTACTGTGATCCTTGCCACTGCTACCTCCACTGTTGACATGGAGAGGAAGTAGATGGACATGTGATACTTCTGCCACACGTGTGTGTGTTGCGAGCAGCTTCTTTTCACGTGACAGCCAGGACCTTCACCAAAAGGGCCCACAGGTCAGGCTACCCTATCAGATCCCTCTCACGATCATTCCAGTCTGCCTGGTTCACTATTTCTGTCACTCTGTTGGGTGTTGGAATTGTGATGAATTCTAGTTATACAAGGAGCATTGTTCCCATCTGTTGCTGGCTCATCAACTGTAACACCGTTTAAATGAACATCACTAACTCATTAATAACCAGGAGTATTGTGCACTTTTTTGATTAGCTCAGTTATGCACTGAGCAGTTTTGAGATTATTCAGAATTATTACCCAGTTGTCTGTGATGGCCAACTCAAGAGGAACTAAAAAAATATTAGAGGAAACAACAATCACGTGCCCAAACTAACATCAATATATCCAAATATAGCAGACTTCCCTCCACAAACAAAGACTTCTCAACACATGCACAATCTGCACATGAGAACACACCCCCGTCACCTCTCTGCTGGTGTTTGTGCGACTGCGTAGCCCCCCATCTGCTGTTAGCCCTTTGAGGGTAAACAGTGAAGCTAGTGGAGAAAGAGGGAGACGAGGGGGGCAGATGGGCACACAATGCACTTCCTTTAGCCAACACAAAAGCCCCAGGGCCGGGGGCAGGACAGTGGGAGGTGGGATGGGGGTAAGCTGAAGGAGCACCAATCCTCCACCTGCCACTCGTGAGCCCGTGACAAGTCAAGGGATGATATGGTGAGACCAGGAAAAAGAAAATACCACACTGAGTGATAGCGCAGTGAAATTGTGCATTGGAGATTATTGAGGGGGTGACAGGTTAAGCTTGGCTCAATCAGAAAAGCCTCTTAACCTGACAGAAAGGGTTAAACAACAATATACCAGAAGAGGTGTCTCTGTCTTGTTCATTGTGCGGTCAGCGGAGCAGCAAACATGTTTGTGTCAATAGGAGATGATCTGATTAATGACATCTGCTCACAAGACCATCATGTATCTGTGTGTGTGGTGTGTGTGTGTGTTTGTGTGTGTGCACGCAAACTGGTATTAATCATGTATTGAGGGTATGCACGTAATGCATATAAACATCTTCACTGTTTCATGTGACTACAAAAGGTAACTATTTTATTCTACTCTGTGCAGAGGCATAAAAGGTTAGTCAGACAGAAGACTAAATTAAATTTGACATTTTAAACAACGCAACAGACTGATTGCATAAAAAGATGCAAAGACAAAAGTGGACAACACTAGGCCTGAATTCACCCATGGCGGCAGAAAATAGGCAACAATGCATCTACAAGAGTTGTGTGTTTCAAGTTTATGAAAACTGTGTGTCTTATAAAAGGATATATAACACCACTTTGGGAGACTGTAAGAAAAGATCAGTCAGTCTTAGCAGACATATAATCATACACTCGCCACACAAATGGTGCCATCACTAATGTCTGTACAGTTAATATAACAGGCTTGCATATAAACATGGTGTGCCAAAACACTGCATCCTTTAAATCACAATTAGTTTGAACACACCTGAAAGACAAAGTATTCTAAAGTACTGCTCAGTGTTTTTGAGATATAAGCTCTGCCAGTCTGTGAGAAATGGTGACATCCTAGCTCTCAAGAAAAACCTTTCAGGCAAGAATCTTTAGCCAGCAGGTGTCATAGTACACAACACCCATTCATTAAAAAAAAAAAAAGCGTTGCTGACAAGGGAGGAAGTGAAAGAGTACGACATCTGTATGACACACAAAAACAGCTGTCTCACTTCCTGATAAAGGCTGGAAGAGCTGCATGGAAACAAAGACGGAGATGGAGTGAAGTCTTTTAAGAGGAACAGCAGGTTTGCTGGAGACAAAGACAGATGGGGATAATGAACAGATCAATGGTACTACAGCGTTAATAAGTCAACTAAAGCAACTCGGCGTACATTTTTGTCAGCCTCTACCTCGATCTGTCGCTTTGCGCTGGCTTCACTACCTCCTCCATTCTGACACCTTGTGATTCATGCTGTGAATCCCCCACTGCACCTGACGCAACAGGCGAAACGCAGCACATCATACTTCACTGCATAAATAGATAACACACAAACAGACCGGTGTGTTATCAGATTTTTTCAAATGACGTGGGAGAGCTGTGATTTGGCCCATTCATAAGCTACGTGTGTACATGTATATATACACAGATGGAACTTAATGGTCACAGCCAAGGCATAGTCCGGAACAATAGGTAATTTTGACACTTTAGTTTCTGTACTAATGAAACGAAACCGATATAATATGTTACTTAGTGAGCATTATCACCTTTTGTCACAGGCTACCTGTTCTCTTCTGAGTCCAGTCTTACACTGAGCTAACCAGCTGCTGGCTCAGCTCAACATTTACCATTTAGATATCACAGTAACATCCTGTCATTTAACTTTCAGCAAAAAAGCAGGGAAGCTTGTATCTCAATTACTTTAATGTAAGGATTTGTCCCATTTTCTTTTTCACCATGTTAAAATCTAAAGACACCAGTGTTAAAATAAACACCCAACTATGTGATCAACGTGATCAACATTATTAGGGATGCCAATACCAATTTGATAACACTATTCTTTTTCTTGTATATCAAAAAGTTCAGAACCTGCTTAGGTTCACCTGCAGATAAGAAAGACAAACATGTAGTGAGCAAATATGGGAGATATATTATCCTATAGCTCTGACCTAACCAAATCAATCTGACATCACTAATAACACACACAAAAAAAACAGTTCAGATAAAAAAGAAATCACAAACAGTCTTTGAATTTGAGAAATGATTTTGCCTAAATTAGAAATTAAACTCTTGTCACTGCCAGCTGATGTATGACTGTGTTGATGCTGCTCATGTTAAGTCAATGGAAGCAATACATCTTCTTATTATCAGCTGACTGATTATCAGCTAAAACATTTAACTGTAACAATACCTTGCATCCCCAAAACCTTATCAATGCCAATTTTAACAATAAAAATGTCTGTTAAAATGTTGATTTATAAAGAAAAAAGAACAACATTTTTTCCATTCCATTTTCTTCTAGAAGTGCAGACTTACTCTTCAACAAACAAAAGCCAAATTCATCTTTTTAATTTGTGTATTTAAGTCTTTTCACTGATATTTATGCAACAGCAACAGAGTCCGCTTGAAGCACGTTCAATGAATGAACTCAGGACTCACTTCCCTTTAGCGTTAACACCATTCAGCACTATTCAACCACTTTCCTTCCTCATTGAGAACTGATCATAAGACCCGAGCACAGCAACACAGTTACACGAAAAATAGTTGGAGAATGAGACGAGCATGAATAAAATCAGGAAAAGAAATGTATCTTGAGAGCTCATTAAGAAGGTATCTACAAGTAAACATGCAGTGTTGTTTCAGTATGATGGAGTGCTGCATCAGCATGGAAATTACTTGGTATCACAGATACAGCTGGTTACCGAGTTGTGGGCCCATTTATTACAACTCCAAAACCACATCCTCCCAAACACACTTCCCCCAACAAAAAGAGAGGCAACAGAAAAAGACAAGGTCAATGCATGGGGGTTGGTGGCTATTGCAGTCAATCATAAGACGATATAAATAAATCAGTAAATCATATTATGTCAAAGAAGCTTACAACACCAAGATAAATGTTTACCAAAGGAGCTTTGACTTCAACTAATCCGTTTGTTTGTGACAAATGTCAAACAAATATTTTGACAATGATCTGAAGGGAGAAATAAGATCTTCGGGCATTAAGTGGTTTGTCATAGTTTTCCCATAACAACGTCAAACAATGCAGACTTAAACACCACAGGCTGTAATACAGATCCCTGCACTGATCACAGAGTTATAGCCAGTCCAGTATGTACTAGGCTTAGGCACTCTACTGGACAAGGAAAAAATACAGAAGACAACATAATGTGTTTTAGAGTTCAGTAGATAAAAAAAGAAAAAGAAAAAGTCAACAAGCAGGCTAGTTTGTCTCAGCACCTTAGTTTATAAGGCCAAATAAATCATTCTCCTTTAAGTAACACCTAGTATTGATGAGAGTCTAAAAGTACTTTTCTTCAGATTTGATTTTCTTATTTCAAGCTACATCCAAGTTGCAGTTCCAATTGACAAATCAAAATGAGAATATGTAGGGCTGGATTCAAGCAAAAAGACTGTTGCTCAGCAGAGGATTCGATATCTTTGGCAAAGAAGATGCTAATCGAGTCCAGTGCCAGTGGACGTTGCAATCGTTTATCATCGATCCCTGACAGTCATCAACTACTGAGCCAGACATCGTGAACACAAGTACAGCAGTTGGAACATATAATCTGCCACCATTACTGCCAATATTGTCGTGTCAGTTTTTAAATCTGACTGTACAACACATGAAAATTAGTTGAGGGCATTATGTAATACAATTCTGAGTGAGAAAATATTTTCATTGGGAACATGTATTGTTAATGAGTTATTCTAGGATAGCTGACATTGCCACTGCTGAGGCAAAAACGCACTTTTCACAACAGGGAAAAATGACTGATGATGAATGAATTTCATGGTGAAAGCAGGGTTTTTTTGCTCTTGCTCAAGCAGTTAATAAGTAGTATAGTGGAATAATAAGTTGGTACTCTTCCAGCATTGAACAAAAGACGTCTCAGAGATGCCACTTTCATAAGGGCACAGTTAGACAGAGAAACAACTCCAAGGGCCACCAGGAAAACCTCTTCCTTCCTCCCTCCCTTCCTTCCTTTCTCTCACCACCTCATGATTGAAGCATGGGCCAGGCTCTTCCTCTGTGTTAACCTTTGATCAGACATGTTGACAGTGTCAATGCTAGATTCCTAAAGATTTATGTTATGTGCATGGTGGTTCAAAATGTCTGGATTCTTATATTCTAGTGTAGTCCAAGAGGGACTTTTTAGATTCTGAACCCTATAAACAAGAAAAAGCCTCCATTTGAACTGGCCAATGTTTCCAGTTCCTCTTCTCTAAGCCAACACTTGACAGGTGTGTTTACTTCACAGTGACTTCTACATATTTCCAAATTTCAGGAAGAGCAACTTTAACAGCTTACAAAATGTGGCCAAAACATTTGGTCTTCTGTCTATGATTACATCACCTTAACAGCACACATTACACCGGGTTCCTTTCCAGATCCAGGCGCAAAGACGAGAGTTTGTTTTTCACAACTTCTTGTCTGCCATCATTTCCGCATGTGTTTGTTTGTAAGCTAATACGTCTGCCACATCTTGGTCTGTTAAATGGCTTTACAAGTAATCTGGTTATTGTCTGGTTGCGATGGCTCCCACATCATGTAAACAAGAGACTTTCCTTAATTGAGGTCAGGGATCAAGATACATTTGGTTCATTAAGTTCAACGCCCAACTGAAACTGAAATGAAAGTCAAGCTTAGAGTAGAACTGTTCATACAATTCAGACACGTGGATTACAGAAAACAGTGCTCTCTCACTCGAGAGTAGAGATCTACAGTACATGAAAATCAGAGCTGAATCCAATCAGTGTTAATGATTAGAAACAAAAACAAACTATGTTATTAAAAAAAATCACAATATGGACTGGAGCAATATCCAAATAGCAGGAGGTCAATATTTGTTAAAGGCAAAAGATTTGCCCAAATACCATTTTGTGCTGTGTAGTACTGTGTTACTGCAGAGATGTTTGGACCAACGCAGACAGTATTTTACAGACATGAGACAAAAAAAACCTTGCTTGGATCCTTACCACAATCATTTTGACATAATTTTCAATGAAAATGAGGATGGTGTAAATGATCATTCCTTTCCATACGTGAATCACAATCATATCAGTCAAAATTATTGTAATTCGATCTTCATTCCAAATCGTTCAGCCCGAATGTCAATTCATTCATTGACAGTTCAGCCATAATTTATAACAGCACTACCTACAAGCACAGTCACAAGTCATTCTGTTGTTGCAAACCAAAATTTGAAGTTTCCTTTTTTTATTTAACAAAATACCTTAGTTGGCAATTGCAAGGAGTTAACTATACTTGAAGAGAAATATAGCAAGCAAGACTGATGATTTTATGTAACAAATTAGAAATTGACTGTCCCTGGGCCCCATAATATACAAAATAAATGTTCTGATGTATTCTCCATCTTCCTCAAACTCACAACTGTTTGTACTTAAACAATTACAGCCTCTTCATTTATGGCAATGAGACCACTGCATTGGCACAGTGGGAGGTCCGGACACCCCAGGGTTGCACAAAAATAATGCAGAGCTGACTGGCAAAAAGAAAGTTGACCACACACACTGCTCAACTTTTGCTGCTACACAATGCAACGTTATCCGCTACCACAGTGTGTTGCATTCAAGTGCAGATTCAAGGTAAAATGCCTTGTAATGCATACTGCATGACTCTACTCTAGGACACACAAACATTAGGACAAAAATTATTGGCTGAGATCCAAAAGACATTCAGAAGTAGTAAACGTGCACCGTGTTTTGGCATCTGGTAAAACTTTGAACTAATAGAATTCTGAACTTTGTGAAAGAATTTCATTGTCTTACCCATACGCTGTAACAACAAAGCCACACAAACACACCCTTTTTTTCCTTTTTGTTTTTTTTAGACAGTGCTATTTTCTGTCAGAATGTGGCCTTAACCTGATTGCTCTCAATAACCTGGTTTCTTGTGTGCATATCTGTAGTCACTGTAAGACGATACCTGCAGATGCCTCACACCCTTTGAGAGTGTGCGTTCAGCAGGACAGACTGATCAAGACAGAAGGGCACATAGCTTATTGTCTCTGACAAAAGCAACAAAGTCAAATGGTATCGATTGCTGCGACAGATTAGATTAAGCATAATGCATTACAAGTAAAATATGTATTCTTGGGACTTTAAAAAATACTTTAGGGTTTCCGTTTCTCTGCCACAGTCTCTATCCCACTGAAACTCAGAGTTACAAAATATTCAGCTGCACTGTCATCACAAAACTCAGCAGACAGGTAAAAGTTTTACAAGGTGATGTCACCTTGGCCCAGTCTGGCTGAATCCTGGTCCTGGCATCTAATGCAAGCAAGCCTAATGAATACAATAGATGAGACAAGGCTGACTCAGCTGACGTCAGTGAAGGGAACAACAAGGACATTAGTTCATTCGGTGAAGGCAACAATCTATTTGGTTACAGTCTGTCTCACAGAGAATAGCAACAGAAATTATCAGTAAGGCTAATATATTACACGCCACCTCCCGAGTGCAAGCTTTTATAGCTTTTCAGAGCTATAAGAGTAATGGAAGTGTAATATAGAGGAGTTACTGAGAGTCACATTACTTAGTTGCCTTTAAATCAAGTGTACATGCATGTGTATTTATACATATGCAGTTATTGGACATAAAGAGACTAATTCCAGCTCTGACATGAGAGAGGGAGCTCACATATCACATCCGTCTGGAAGCTTATTTTTGTTAAATCCACATTCTTATGTGCCGTCAATACCCATGTTGAGCAATATTTCCACTACCTCTCATGTAGCTCTGATAAATCATGGCATTTCCCTGCTGCGTTTAAATGAATTTATGTCTTCTGTTCACCCACACTGATTCACCTTTTCTGTCCTTCAAATCGTGGGGTTTCTATCTGTAAGACAGTAGCGATGGCTGGCAACAATAAATTGGGGCTGTGTCTACAGGAAAAAGCAAAGGCAGGCTTAGTAATGTCATTGTTTTATTGAGAAATCTGTCTCTGTCATCCTTAAGTGCGTCTTTATCTCTGTCTTTTCCAGCTCAGCCAAGAACACATTTGAATAAAATGTGGGCTTTTTTTCATGCTCAAAATAAAAATGATCAAACTTGATACTCAGTATGCACTGAGAACATTAGTTGAGCAACTCTCAGCTCCTGAGAGTAGAGATCAAAATCTATTTTGCCCCTTAAATTTACCATTATTGTCAAAACATAATTCTTGTTCATACTTAAAAATACATTTCTATTACGTATAAAGGGACCTTCCTGGCCCTAAAGTTCAGGGATGCCACAAGGACATGAATGTCAGCAGTCTGGGCAGTCTAAGCAGAGCTCTACTGGCATTTACAAACATGAGAAATGTGACCGAGCATTATAACCACTCCTAAATAAAAGTGAATACCACTTCCTTTTCTTAAAAGTACCCTTCATTTCCTGAATCCTCAGAGCCTTTGTTATATAAAAAGTGTAACAAGAAGCACTCTGATTATCAGAGTACATGGTCAGTTGCAAAATTTCAAACACACTGTTTTGTACACACAGTTTTGCTGTCAATAGTTAGTGGCACAACAAATTATTTATATCATGTATATAACTTTTTTTTTGCACTAGTACCACCTAAATTTGAAATGAAAGAATTAGCTTTCTTTTTTTAAATCAAGTTCTCTTTTTCACATCCCATCTTTATGCAAAGCATAAAGCAACGGGCAAAATACAGCCTGTTTAGCTTCCATCTAACAAATGTTTTGTACATCGTGGGGTAAAACAAAGTTTGGCCAAGTAACATCTGTTTGCAGTGTAAAACTCATTGTTGATTATATCAATGGAAAGTATGCCATCAAAGCACTGTACATGTTTGAATTGAATGATTACATTTTGAAATAATAATTCAAAATATAAGTGGCATGGATATGGACATGGATATTTCTACCATGAAAACATTACAACGCCCACATGTACTTCTACAAAAACTTCTCCCTCTCCTTCTTTCTCTACCCCTCTTTCTTTTCAGCGAGTCAGTAAAATGTCTTTAGACTCTGATATCGGATTATAAGCACCATAGCCAGGCAGCATCAAACCCAAGTCCACAACCAGGTTGGGAGGAGGGTCATGACATGTGTCGACCCATACAGACAGGCCCCTGATAAGGGTTTGATCATGTTATGTTGTCCATTAGAGACAACATCCAAACTATTTTGTAACTGTGTTTACAGACAGCTCACTGTTAATTTAATTATTAGTATTTAATAGTATTTGGCTGGGGTATACAGGAGGAAGTTTGCAGCTACCTGCAAGGATTTTAGAGAATTGTTAAGATGTTTAATTGCTTGCATGAGGAGGATCATGAAGGAAATAAAAGTTGGGTGGTCATTAAATGTTTGGGCACTTACATTAACCTTATATTTCCGTGAACAGACTGACACTGTACCAAACTATGGTTGGGGTGTAATGACAAAAGCTCTTTTCAGGTGAAACATCTGTCCCTGTCTGAAATTCTTACATGTTACACTTGATGCAGAAAGCTTCATCAAATGCAACTTTCAAGAGACAACAGCAGACACCTTGTGATCAGACACCTGACATGGGATGACAAAGGATAATGTGACTTTTCATGGTGATTACTAATAATTATTCAGAGCTTACCAACATACAACACATCACAACATGACATTAAACAGGTTTGCGAAAGAGCGTATGTATTCATGTTTAATAAACATACACTTCACTGCAGAAAGCTGTGACCCGGTTGTTTAGACTCAATTTCAGTTTGAACCACCGCACAGGATGTTCCCAGACTGTGATTCACTTGGGTAAGATTTTATGCAATACCTACAAAACAAACGTCACACTATGAGCTCTGCTAAAGAAATAACTGAATTGGCCTACGGTAATAAATGGCTTTGCTGGGTCGCATCTTGGTCACCCATGTGTGGTTAGCTGTTGTGACGTTTGTCCCTAATCAATCATTGACCGATACAATAAGTGAACTCTAGTTGTAGTTCCTGACACTGCAGAGTCACTTTACAGCCTGCCCTCAGCTTTCTGTAATTTACAGGACACAGGGAAGTGATTACATTTATATCCAGAGCACAAACGGAGGCCTGAACCTACCAACCAGTTTCCTTATCACGGTGTTATATCATTACATTACTTGGTGGTTGATATGCAAAACAATTACTATTGAACAGGTTGCGAAACAGTGTCAACATCAAATCAACTGACCAGCAACGTGCTCTGGGCTCTACTGTTGACAACACTCTACACGTGACAAGGGACAGCCCATCAAAGTTGAGATGGTGGTGTCCTTATGGACACATTAACTCATTGCTTGCATCTAAAATACACCAATATCACTGGCTCAACTTGAAATATGAAAACTCCCTTACTTATAAATTACTTGATTGACAGCAAACTACTTTTACTATTGTTTAAGTCATTATCCATGGCATAAAAAAATGGCATAAATGCTGTTTTCAGAATGAAATCTGGAAAAGTATTGCTTTTATATCATATGAGACTGTATCTGTGGGTTTTGGACTGACAAAATAAGACATTTAGACATCAATCAAGGCTTTGAGAAGCTGGGATGGACATTTCTCACTGTTTTATGACATTTTATAGACCAAACGATTAATAGATTCAGAGAGGTAATTTTATCAGATAAAAAGATTGTGGAAATAAAAGTTGCAGCCCCATATTTATTAATATGTCTATAGGACGTCAGAAAATGCCAATCACATTCCAATAACTGTAGGTGATGTGTTCAGGTTGCTTGTTTTGTGAGACCAGTGTCCAAAAAAGTCAACGGTATTCAATATAATAACAAAGAGGACTAGGAGAACTAGGAAATACTTATTTTGCTGAAAGTGCTTAAAATGCCATCTAAATTGTATCAATTAACTGACATTTGACAGCATTTCTGGGTCTTTTAATTGTATTATTCTAGTCAACCTCAAGTGGTGTCCATCCTGAATTAAGATAATTTAGATTAACCTCAGTTGGATACAAAACTTCCAGTACAATTAAACTATTTAAACACAAAAGGGGGCCATGGTTCATTCAAGGATATCCAGATCTTGTGGTCAGTTTCTTCCACAAATATAACCTACCTTCAGCGCATACTTGTCTCCAGTCTTCTTCTGGAAGATTTCAAGCACCTTGCCATTGATGCCCAGCCCCAGCACCTGGCTGGTCACCTTGTAGTCGTCTGTTATGGCACTCTTCCTGATCTGTAAGGAGGGTCTGGCGTGGAAGGGGAGGAACTGGCCCGTTGTGTTCTGCTGCCCACCCGGGTTCTGCTGCCCCGCCGGGTTGGGAAACAGTGGCTGGTTCTGTGCGTTGGACAGCATGCTCTTGGTTTGGGCTGGGAGACGAACAACAGCCCCCCTCTCAACAACACTTGTGTCCTTTTCCTTAAAATACCAATCGAGTCTTCTTCCTGGGTTAGCCGGCCTCTTGACAAACTGTTCACGGTGTAGAAAGCCAGGCCCGAGAAACTACCCGCAGTAAGTTTGGCGTTACAGGTTAACAAAGTCACTTGGTTAGCCGATAAAATGCTAAATTAGCTAGTTGTTAGCATGCTAGCTTGATCCTATTCTTGACCTGTGATTCTCGGCTAACAACTCAGCTATCGGTTAGCTTATCCATCTCCGGTGGTGTCCGCCGTCCACCGGTTCCTCAAAGAGCCCTTCAGGAACTTTTCTAAAACAACCCATACATCGGGTTCCACTGGGTGTCTAAATTCGTAACGTAAAAGCCCGCGAGTTGAGTTAAAAACGACAATAACACTCAACGAAAGACAGACAACAGGGGGGAAAAACTCCGACAGCGGTAGCAGCACGCCAAACAGTTCACTTTCCGACGGACAGACACCCAGCCGGAGCAGGTTTTACTGCTGACGTCATGGCCGGGGTTTTTTCGGCGCTTAAAGGAGAAGTGCGACAGAGGAAGCGACCGTTTATATAACCGTCAGACTGGAGAATGAAGCACCCAGGTGGCTAAAATTAAAAAAGAGCAGGGGCTTGATTACCGTAATGCAGCCAAAAGTTTAAAAAAAACACTGTAATTTTGTAATATCTTTGTTTAAGTCCCCAGAGGAAGTGAGTCTCAGTCAGGGCACTGGCGGACTCAGGATGTTTGAGGGACAGGGGCAAAAATGATTTTAAAAAAAGGGCACCTGCTGCATGCGGTGGGGCACCATTGTGGTAAAATTGTTATTAATAATTTCAATTATGAATTAGTTACTTTATCAGGTTTTGGCAATTTCAAGGACACCCTGGAGGGCACTTAATTTTCACTTCTGCCAGTTTTTGTGAACATTAGGCATTGGGTCGCCCCATCTATTGGCCCACAGACATTCAGTGTGTATTTTCAGAAATAAGGAAATTAGGTTTACTAACTTATTTCTGTCAACTACAATGTTTATTGTGTCCTCCCATTCCAGTGCAGGTGAATCCAGTTTCCATCCAGTTGGTTCAGTCATGGACCGAAGATTCATGGTGATTCATTTGCTCTACCGTGCCATCAAGTGGACAGGGATGCAGTAGAGCAAATGAATTGCGATGAAGCTTCGTACCGTGAGTGAACCAGGCAGAGTGATGATAATGACAACATGGCTTTGGTGTGTGAAGCTTTGGGCCGAATTGTCCTTAAAATATGAAATGAAATGAATGTCTGTAAACAAATATACTTGTAGTGTCTGTTTTTCTGATTGAATCATGGCAGGAGCAGAAGGGGATTTTGAAACAAATTGGGGGGAGGGTTGTGATTTGGATGCGCTTGGGACAAGATTTGATTCATTTTTATAAAAAAAATTTCCACAAAGATGATTTCCCTGCTTTTGAAAATACCCTTTCACAGAGCACAGATGAAGCTGCAGTAGATAACAATAAACACTTTTCTGTCTTTCCCAACAGACACTTTACCTTTTAAAATAACAGAAATTAGAAGAAAGTAATTAGAACAACAATAGTGGTCACTTTTATGTATATCTGGCTAGTTATTACTATGTGCATACCTTATTAGGAGAGACCAGCTCAAAATGTTCCCGGACAGGAGAAAATCTCCTCTTTCTTGCTGGTTCCATCTCTAAAAAAGAAGCAGCTTGAACAGATAGCAAATAAACGTGCAGTGATGTATCAAGTCCACTTTTCGTTGGCCCTTATATTTGGAATCACATGCTGGGTAATAACACAGCTGTGTACTGAAGGTCAATTTAAATTGTCATCGGGGTGTGAACGTAGACTGTACAGGCAGTGTGGTTTCACCGGGGCCCCTGGAGTGTGGCCCGTAGATGGAGCGGCTTCTCCAAAGGAAATTTATCATCATTTTAAGCATGTATATTTCTATGAACCACCCTGTTCACTGTGTCCACATGCAGGCTTTTTAGCTCCTATTTCAGTGTAGGTACTCTCCGAGCACAAGAGGAACCATGAGTAAAGTAAGTCAGTGATTGTTCCAGAGACATTGTTCTCTGATTGATTCAAAACAGCCAATGCAACCAATCAGCAACCAACATTTTAACAAACTGAAACTGGTTAGCTGTGTTTTACAATAACCTCATAGATGTTGTCATTAGTTATAGATATTGTGCCTCATAGTTCAATGAACAATATTTAAACTTGCAAATAAAAAATGGTTGAGAGATACTTTACAATTCTAACAAATTGTTAGTCATTAAAACATCATAATCTAGGTTTATATATATCTACAGCATATCTTTACATATATGTGTGTGTGTGT
>CAFUXE010000264.1:101416-115158 GCA_903364295.1 Serranus cabrilla
CACTTAAAAGCCTTCCTCTCTCTCTCTCTCTCTCTCTCTCTTTCTCTCTCTCTCTCTCTTTTTCACATTCACACAGAAATACCTGCACATGTGAAGCCAAACATGAAGAGGCACACGCCATGCACAGGTTGCCTTTAACAGAAGAGCTGCACAATGCTATAGGAATCTGCACATGCATCCATACAAAGGAAATCGTGTGTGGTTTGTCATCCATGAAATGGACGGCCTCCTCTATAGCCCTGCAGGGAGCATGTGACCGCCACTGGAATCCCCCTTTCATCTCTGAACAGAGCCTGAACAACATAGGTCCCTGCAGAGGCATGAGGGCCCTCAGTGGTGGCATGTGCTGGCCTTTTCAAACTGACCCCAGGCCTGCTTTGAGAGAGGAAGTTTTGGGTGACTAAAAGAGAAACGAGATCGAGGAAAACGTGGAACTGATGCAAAATCACAGAAAATGAAATAAAAAAATTGGATAAAAAGACTAGAAACACCAGGAGTGACCTGCCAGAGTTCATTCTTTGTTTCTTTCGGGGTTAGTGGGACAACAACTTAGCTTATGTGTTTGCGGTTGCTCTCACGTTTGAGTCACATGGACATTCCTGTCCCCCCTCTTGCCCCCCAATAAACAAGAGACCGTTTGATGATAGGGGGACGATTATTTAGCCTACTTCCGTTGCCAACTCGTCTTCTGCCCTACTCAGCTGTAAAGAATGCCCTAATTTCATCTCCACCCCGCTGACAAACAACCACACACATACTGCGCACACTTACCCACACTTCTCTTTTTCACATATTTCTCTCTCTCTCTCTGTCTCTCTGTCTCTGTCTCTGTCTCTGTCTCTCTCTCTGTCTCTTGTTTCAATCTCATCTTTGCACACATGCACAGATGATTCTGATTCTGCTGACCCGTTGACATGGGGCCACAAGATGCTCCAGTTCTCCCGCACAGAGAGTGTCTCTGCAGTTATTGGTGCTTTGGCACAACACTGACTTCCTCACAGACACAACAACGTCACGCTGCTTTTTCTCTCAGGGATTCACTCCAGGCCGCTGACCCAGTCTCTGAGAGGAGATACAGAGTCACGCTCAGCACTCATACAGGCACCTGAATGTGTCTGACACAAACACACAAGTCCCGCTTTGATGGGTTTGATGAGTTTATCTAGTTATGAGTTTGTAAATGTCACGCTGGAGGTTTATGCTTATTCCATGGACTATATAATAGAAGCAGACGTAGCCACCAGGATGTCACCCATTGTTTTTTTTGGAGAACTCAAGTCTTAAGTTTGGTATCTTAGCCATCGCAATCTTGTTTTTTGGAGCCAGAGGGGAATATTTGGACAAAAAGGTGGATCTGATTGCAAACCTGAGAACACTATGCACGCCCACCAACGCTGGCAATCTGACTCCAACAGGCTCCTGGCTATGCTTATAAAGGTATCTTACGTAATTTGTGGTCAACCAAAAACCAGTTCATTCCTATTTAAATGCATATAGTGTCATGGAGACTCTGTGCTATGCCGCCTCTAACCTGATTGATAGGTAGCCTAGGTAGACACAAAGCTGCCATGCCCTATGGGACCATAATTACAAAATGAACATCATGCTGACTTGAGGAAGATTGACACTAGAACCTCATTAAGGAAATGTTTACTGAGATAATTGCCAAGTGAGACATAAGGTGATTTTATCATAGACTTCAAGACACTCTTCTTTTGCAACCAGTGGTGTCGCCCCCTTCTGGTCATTAGAAATAATGCAGGTTTAAGGCACTTCCACGATGGCATCACTTTTCAGAACTGGAGTCTACTTTCATACAGTTTTCAGGGGATACAGGAGATTTAAAAAAGTAAGAGTTATTTTCCCAGTAGCGGCCTCAGGCTGTTTGAGGAGCAGAGGCAAACTATTCTTCCTGCATTCTCCAAGCTTCAGCTTTCAATCTTTTTGTCTCTCTGTCTGTCTGTCTCCCCCCTATTGGGAGGCCCTTGTAATCCAATAATCCATCTTAATCCAAACTGAGATTACGTGAGGTGAAAGAGCCACTTTGTGCATGAGATTATCCTCCAATTTAAATCACTCCCATCGTTTATGTTTGTGTATGTTGCACATGTGTTCTCTGGCACATTTTTGTGTACATCACGTGTGCACATGTGTTCATACATCTGCATGAGGGTGTATGTATTGTGGGGGGAGGAGGCTGTATAGTGTGCTGGTCCGTCTTTAATGAACAGCTGTTCCTGCGTCCTCCTCCCCCTGAGTTCTTCATCCCTTCCCTCTGTTCTGTGCATCGGCTGAGGTCAGTCCACTGCTCTTTAATCCTACCAGTCTGATCCCCGTCACGTTTCACCTCCTACACTCAGCCTACTGCCCCACTGCCCCTGCATGTCTGCTCAACTCACAACCACAGACTCCATACTCGGTACTCAGTTTACCGGCCCTGTGACACCTGTAACCCAGCCCTACCTGACATACCTGTAACATCAGCACACCCACTTCCCTTCTACCAGTCTCCCTTGATAAAAAAAAACAGACAGCTCAGATATGACCCTTTGAGATATCTCAGTTTAATCATCGTCCTCTCTTGTCTTGTCCGTCAACACAAAGCTGCGAGAAATCCGCTGTGAATTACTATTGGAGTTGCGGTCATGTGTTCCTAGAGTCCCGTGCAGTTGCAATGCTCCACTCCGCACTATTTTTAAGCTGCCCAGCTGGCACTACCACCCAGTCACTCCTCCCCCCCGCCACAGATGCACACACCCACATAGATGTGTGTGCATATGCAGGGCTGGTATGACGGTCCTCTGCCTCTACCATGCCCTTGTACGGTTGTATGACCCACAGACCAGCATGCCCCACTGGTGTGGATTTCCATTCCTGGAGCTCCCTCCTCAAACATATATTCCCCCTCAGCCAATATCATGCCAAGTAGCCGTCCTACTCCTGACATACATATACAGAATGTCCACGTGGATGTGCAGCACACACACACAAGCACACACACACACACACACACACCTGTTTATCTATAAGACGTGAACTTGTGCCATTTTCACATAGGTGACATAAATAGACGTCATTATGGACCCTTGGCCTATACTGCCCGTACAGTATATGTATGATACTGCCCCTCTCTGCCTCACGTTTCCAGTGTACATTTCACCAACTGCCAGGATTAGTAACATAAAACCCTGAACTCTTGAACTCAGGACTTAATGCACTCAGAGAACATAGAGGATGGATTGCCACTGTTCAATCCGACAGGCTTCACACTGTTTTGTTTTGTGTTTATCTGTGTATGTGTGTTTGTGTCTAAGCCAAGTCTCGACTCTGACCTTGACTGTGAACACCAGACAACCACCATGAGCAAAGTTTCACCCTGCTGATACGTGCATGCAGGTTCCCAGCCACCTGTGCGTCAATGATGAGTGTTTTGGCATTTTGGAAAATATGCTAATTTGCTTTCTGGCAGAGAATTGGTCCTGTATATTCCATCATGACTGCTTGTCATATGAGCAATATTCCGGCACATAACCCCTGTGTAAAATTTAAATTTTAACACTGTGTTTTTTGCACACATTAAACAGACAAAAAAATAACATGAAAGTGATGTGATATCATATGTTTCCAAATTAAAATGAAATAAAACAATGTTTCCAACTATTTTCTTTCATTATGTTCATAATAAGCTGTCAGAAGCATCATATAACCTTTAAGCCCTCAAGCTGCTCTAACGTCACAGGAAACACTAGACGATAAGTCAGACAGTTATTGTATCATGCAATGTCACAGAATCAACAAGAACAGCAATACAGCCGTTTTCTGCTCATCTTTTAATTGATTGCTGCCATTTTGCACCACAGTAATGATTTCCAAGTTAGCACTTTATTGCCCTGGGGTCTAACCTCTCAAACTCAGTGAGGATTTTGAACGGGTTTGTGGTTAGTTGCCTGAAATAAGGTCTGTGGATAACACAAGCTTAAAAGATAAAATACATTATAATATCCCCACTTGTGAATTTTGAAGTGTTTATGTGTCCTAAAAAGGCAGTTGGCCTACAAATTACGTCATTTTGTTTCCTCTGTATTCTGCGAAGACCTATTTTTTAATATAATATTTCAAATGTGGATACTACGATGTGCTACTATGACAAGTGGCTAAGCCACTAAGCTAATGCGTACAATACCAATACAACAATGTTTAACATGCTCATTAAGGTATTTTTAGTATGACTTTTTTTTTTAGTATGACTTTTAGGATGACTATTTTTACCACAGATAAGGGTGGTCTCTCAATCATGGGTTACCCCATGATTGAGAGACCACCCTCATTAGACCCTAATGAAAATGACATGATGTGCGTTAAATAAGTGACTTTTAGAGGTGCTGGTAGGTGAAATCGTTATCGGGCTAGCTGTTTCCCCTTGTTTTCAGTCTTTCTGCTTAGCTATGCTAATTGGCTGCTAGCTGTATCCTTGGTTTGAATGGACCAAAATGAAAGGGTATTTCCCAAACTGTTGGAATACTCCTTTAAACTGGAGGAGCCATTGTGTATCTGTTGTTGTTTTAGCACTTCCACAACATTCTTTCTGTAACCTCCTCGATAACTGTGTGATGTTTTACAAAGCAGCCAGATTTCCTCTCAACACCCCACTCCAGGTCTTAATATAGCACAGAGTTTCTGTGTTCAGCCACCAGTGAAACATAAACATTAACGCAGTGCAGAATGACTGAATTATTGATGCCCAGCTGATGGGCTATGTTCAAACGTTTCCTCAGTCTCCCTCGGAGTATGTGTGGTGGCATGAGTGCCAGATGGAAAGACAAGGAAAGGGAGAACCCAGCATGCAAAGTGTGATTTGTCTACCACAGGAACGCTTCCTCTCATCTCCTGTTCTCTCCTCGGCAGGTCAATGCGTTTCCTGTCAGAAGCAGACGGAAACTGGCTCTCCACACTGCCATGGAAAAAGCTCTTAGGACAACAATTCAGCCAACAGCTGCTACAAAGGAGGGAGAGAGGTGGATAGATGAGAGAAGGAGGACATCAGAGAGAATGAGGCCAATGTGGCTTACCCCCACACACAAACATATAAACATATATATAGATATCTGCTGCGTGCACTGCTGGCGCCTGGTCCTGTCCTGCAAACATTTCCATATAACGTGTTGTTTTATGTCTTCAGGGAACATTTCAATGGAGCTGTTGTCCATCGTGACAAAGTAAAGCAGTGTGTCGTCTGCAAACCAAATTAACTGTAAGCGGCGTTTAATTGACTAACTGCTGAAGAAGTACTGTACTCTCATGAAGTACAGATGACCCACATGCACTAAATGGTTGCTCTCATTGACCACAGCACAAAATGTCAATTTCACTGAATCCTTTGCACTTTCTGAATAACGCCGCACATATTGAATTTAGTACTCAGAAAGCAGTTTCAGTACAGGCACAAACAAGACGAAGCTCGTGATAGAAACTGATGAGTCCGTGTTTACTCACAAGGTGTGTGAGCTTGTGTTGTGTACATACACACAAGCCTACAACCACAAACTCAGAGGGACAGGCAGACATTTGCATGTTCTCTTTGCCTTTTTTTTTTGCCTTCCTCCTGGTTTAAAAAGGGCCCTGAATCTATGTCAATTAATGTGATGTAACCTGAAGGTCAGTGGTGACCTCAGCCCTGAAGAAGAAGAGACAAACTAGAAGTAGCTTAGCAACAGGGGCCAAGTTTCACATCAGCAGATGACTGTCTCCCAAACTCCAAACATTTCCCGCTAAAGGTTGTCCTGTCTTCTCAGTGAAACCTGAAACTAACCATAAATATCCCATTTACCCAGCAACAGAAAGGTTGTGACAACAGTGTCCACACTGGAGGTCCCTTACCAGACAATAGGAGCTCACAGCTCCGCCACAGATGACCTACAGTTTCATTCTGTCTGTGACACATCTAGAGCATGTAGCCACATGTAGCATTGTGGTGGGAAAGCTACTGTCACATCACAGTGACATGTTTAAAGTGGACAGCCTGGGTCACCCTGCTCATCAGAACATACTGTAACCCAGAACGCGTGAGACGTGTGTGAGAGACAAAAGAGAAAAGAGGAGGTGGAGGAGGATTTTATCGTACAGTGCTCTGTGTTTTATGAAGCTCAGTAGTTGTGCACCGCTGGGTGAGGTGTCTGTTTATGGGTACATATAAGGACATACACTCTTTCTCCGCCTCCCTGTCATCGCTGAGGTTGCACAATGAGAACTCGCATAGAAACACAGACAGACATTTTTAAATCACATTTGGTAATATTCATTCATATATTGTTATTATTATTAACCTATTTAATCATTCTGTACAATTTTCTTTTCATTTAACTTTAATTTCATATTCATATATAATTTATGTTTTGTTTTTTATATCTTGTATTGACACATTTTTATGTAGGTCACTTTGTGTTGCCGTGTTGTTGAATGGTGCTGTACAAATAACATGCCCTTGCAGTTGAAAGAAGAAAAATAACTTGCAAAGAGTATGAGGTATATGGAGAGATTAATTAGATGTGTGTTTCCTTATTGCTCAAAGTGTTACAAAGATACACAAAATGACTACAAAGGAGACACAAACAACAAAATGATGCAAAATGACCACAAAGGAGACACAAACAACAAAATGATGCAAAATGACAACAAAGAGACTCACACTAACTAAAAGAGACACAAAAACACCACTAGCAGAATAAAAAAAAGTCTACAAAGCGGCAAAAGACTCCAAAAAAAAAGAGAAAACGACCATAAAGAGACTTAACTAACCTGAGGCTCAAAATGACCACTAACACATTCAAAAAGACTACAAACTGACAAAAAGAGGCATAAAACAACTACAAAAAGGGACTAAATATAAAATGCCCACTACCTGTCTGTGCCCAGGAGTCTGGTGTCTCATAGTACGTTCACGTTCGGAAAGTAATAAAAAGGTGCAAATGGCTGGATTGTTTTTGTACAGTATAGTAGGATATTATTGTGTGGAGAAAAATGCAGTTATAATAATGGTTTGCAATCTATCACAGAAATAACTCTGAACTGCATGTTTTATGATAAATATATTCAGCTGCCTCCTCATTTCGTGCAGTGGAAGATGAGCAGACAGTGGAAAAAGCCTCCGCAGAGGTTTTTGAGTAGGTGGGTTTACAGATATTGCAAAACGATAGCTTTGATGTGCCCTTGGAGCTTCTTCCCAGCATGTTGCTATGCAGACCTGCTACCTTCAGGCTATAAGAGAACTGGAAAGACAAACCGTGAAAAACACATGAAACTTACACACACGTAAACACACACATATAGAGAAACAGACAGTTAGATTCATCTGTGTAGACAGGGGATGAGTCATCTCCTATTCCAGGCCCAACTGTGACCCAGCCGGGTCATGTAAACAAGACAAGGAGACTGAAAACCTAAATATGGGGGCTGCATATGCAGGCAGCCAATACGGTGAGTGTAACAGACGGGCAGCTAAGGTTTCGGCCAGTAAGATGAAGTTAAAGGTCTCAACAAAATGCCTTTTGCAGCAGAAAAACATCCCACAGCGTGCAGCGCTGCACAGCTCCTCTACCCTGCAGTCTGTGTGGAATGTAGATTGGTGGGTTGGGTGGGCAAATGTTCCTGGAGCACAACCCCACCTCTCGCAGCGATCTGCATCTGTTCAGCCTGTGTAGACATGTGCTCAGCTGTGCATTTGTGTGTGTGACTGGTGTGCGCTCAGCTGTGAGTGTGTCATTGTGTGTATATGAGTAAGGAACAGTAGGCTGGAGTCTGCTTTTGTGCATGTGGGGACATGTGTTGTCTCTCTTTCTGTGTGTGTTGGTCCAACAGCGGGGGGACTAATGTGGCATTCTCCTGCTGCTTCTATCGCCTGGTTCGTACCTCAGCTGTCCCAGTGGACCCGAGCCAGACGACACGCATAGCTCTGGAGTGTGTCTGCACTCTGTGACCCAGGGCTGTGTGTGTTTTTAGTTCTGTGTGTGTATGTAGCGCTGGCTGAATGTTCTGGTCGAAGCACAGGTCCAGACAACACGACTTCTGCTGGTGGATCACGACAAGAGCTCGCAGTGAGGTCAAACAGGCCACATCAAGAATATTACCTAACATGCAAATACAGTTTGTGTGCAAACATCATATAAGCGCTGCCAGCCCTCAGGGCAGTGCTTTAAGTTTCTGGCACTCTGTCACGTCCCTAAATACAGGTTGAGTAAGTCTGCTGTCACAGAAAATTTACAGGAAGAACAAAGAAAAGCACACAGTTTAAGTTTGCATACTTCTAACCATTTTGAAGCCTTTATGGTGGAAGCAGAATACACCTGAACATAGTTAAAGCAATGTCAGTAACAATCCTGTAAATGTATGACCTTTAGAAGATTACAGGTCTTTTGTTTGTTTTTGGTTCCACTGACCAGAAAAGAAGCTTGCACAATATCAAAGAATGACTCCTAAGATGAAAAAAATATAAATTAATTGGTTCCTGTTCAAATTTTAGGCATTTTGGATCAAAGACAAAATACCACAACTCACAACCAGTTGTTTCAATTAAAAAACATGAAATTAAAGGCACAATGAGTAGGATTTTTGTTTGTATGTATATATATACAAGAATCCCTCTCCTTTATGACCCACTGTAAGTGTTTAGCTGTGTCTTTGCCTGCTGAGATCCTGCCCTCTGCCCTTTTCTTCTCTTCTCTTTTTTGGCACGTCAAGGAGTGTCAAGACCCCGGCCAAGATGCACAGGCTGTGAGGGCTGAGCCGGGGAGGCTGCGTTTACAACCAGCAACGGACAAAACCTACACATTCTACCTTTCATGGGTTAGAGCGACTAAATTACCAAAAACATAACCTTCCTTTATTCTATTCAACTACATTTGAACAGGGTAGAGGCATAAAGTGCAGCATATTTCAAACACTGGAAGGATGAAACCAAAAACAAATTGCATGGTTTGCACTGCAAGTATGTGGGAAAAACTGAAAATGGAGGTTTAAGACCATTATTTGTCTTGACAACAGCTGACAGACAGACTAGTTAGACTAGTTAGACAGATAGACAGATAGATAGATAGATAGATAGATAGATAGATAGATAGATAGATAGATAGATAGATAGATAGATAGGAGATAGATAGATAGATAGGAGATAGATAGATAGATAGATAGATAGAGAGAGAGAGAGAGAGAGAGAGAGAGAGAGAGAGAGAGACTATCTAACGTGTGGCATAGAGAATAGAAGTCAGTGTGCCAAGTGGATGTAGGGACGTGAGCTTTGGACCATATGGTCAGAAGGTGACAGGATTGGTGTCTAATGGGATTGATCTAATCTGCTTTTACACTATTAGAAAGAGGAGGGAGAGAGGCCGAATCACTTAGCAAACAACTTACTGTAATGAACTTGGTCTGATTTTGAGTCTTGCCATAAAACTGAAAAGGTAAATCTCAAGAACATTTTGAATTAAGACCATTAAACTCACCACAACTAGGCCATCTCTGCTATCTTATACTGTTGTTTGTTTGTTCACCCTGATCTCGTAATCATTTGACTAAATACTGACACCTTGTTGTTGATGAAAGGCTGAGCCACGCCCAGTCTGATGAGGAATACAAAGATACCCACGTCATTTTACCACGAATCGTCCCTCATCCTTTCGAGATCAGCTGGCATTAAACACCTGGGTCAAATTCCCCTACACATACTCAACCACCCACTAACCAAAACACCATCTCGCTTGCGTCTTCTTCAGGAGGTTATGCTGCTCAACCGGTTCTCTCTCTCCTCCCCCTCCGTCCTGTTGCGTGTGTACCTGAATATTTCTTCCCTCCGGGCACCAGCCTGCGAGTGTAAACAGCCATGAATCATCAGCGTCGCATGAGATGATCGGTCTACCGTCATTATTACCAGATAGTGAACGTCAATCTTTCCCACTCTTTTCCTCACCAGAGTATTTGTGGTGGCGCTCCCACAGATCTACATCTGTTCTGTTACATGTGCAGATGGGACACGGGGCGGGTTGTGTGGTAGGAGCACATTATAAGGAGGTGTAACGTGCTTTAACAGATAGATAGTAAAATAATCTAGGAAAAGATAAACTATGCTAGTGCAGGGGTAGGACATGAGAATGTGGGGGCTGAAAAGAGCTGTTTTAGACTCTACTCTGTAATTATCCATAATTTGGTCCCCAAGTGCCGAGCTGAAGAGCTGGTGAACTCAACAAGTAACAGAATTGTCCCAACAGATGTCCAACTCTCTTTATATTTTCTAAAAATGTCAATCCTAAGCACCTGAGTTCACTTTTGACACACCCAACTGTTGCATCTCACGTGTCACAGCAGGGAAGCTACATCTGCAGCTATAAATTAACAATCATAATGTCAGCACCTGCTTGTCAGCTCACTGTAAACAAACCTGTACCCATCATTAATTTTATTAGCAGCAGCTGTGTCTACCCTGTTGTGACGCCTCCCCTTTGTGAAGTTTTTATGATTTTATCTCATGTTTCACCATCTAGAATTGCTACGTCAGTAAATCTCATGACCCGGTGTTCACTCGTATGTTACACTCGTATGTGTTCTTCATGACTGTCATGGCAGTGCATAACAACAAGTTAGTGTCAGTATCACACGCCGGCTCTAAGTTGTGTCACAGGCCACTGAGTCATCAGTGTCCCAGTGTTCACTGAATCTGTGACCTAATCACAGACTGAAATTTAACTCACTTTATAGTGATTCACTGTACCGACTGAACGGCCAGGGCCCGTCTGGAGAAACTTTTGTGTCATAACACAGGCCCCAGGTGTCACATAGCAAAAACACAGTCACCGCTGGTTACACAAGAGTCAGGTTAGACAGCAAATGAGCGATGATGGAAGTTTCTCTACGTCTATTGTCTCACTCTCTCTGCAAATCTACACATAAAACAGAGCTTTCCCCAGAACTTATTTCATTTTTAAATCATCAGTGTTCATGGGAAATTTCCCAGACTCTCAAAGCTTTTATCATCACATCTAAACCACCAATGGAAATGCAACTCACAAAAATAGTTAACAAAACAAATTTATACCCGCTTCATACTTACCAGCTGTTTATGTTAACTTCAGTTAGATATTCTGATCAATATGATTTAAAGCTAGATCATTTCCAGAGAGTTTCTAGCTATCAGTTAGCTTAGCTCATTTGGCATGTGATGCCAACTAACAAATCTGATGGGATTGTTTCATTTAAATATTAAAAGTATATTGGTTTATATGAGCGATAGTGTCAATGAAACACCAGATTATGTTGAAAATCAATCAGTTTTTAAAGGGGGGTATTAAAATTCATCCTAACCTTGAAAACATGACGGCTAAAACTAGGTACATTCAATACTAATTTGGCTGATCTTGACACAAGAAGGAAATGTTTGCTTCACCTAGATAAAATCTACTGACCGTGGCAATTTTGTCTATATTAATTCATGTGAGTTTCAAAGCAGAAATCACCCCAGAGAAGAACCTTTCAGTTAATAATCATTTTTATTTTCTTTAGAAAAAGAAACTATCACAACTTCATTTGGTTACTGTACAGTTTCTCTTCTCATAGTCACTCAGTCTGATAACAGGTTGTGATTTCATGCTGGAACACCAAACACCCTCCTACTAACGCACACCATAGGTACAACATGACAGTATAATGCTTTCTTTTTTCCACTTTTTGCGTCATACATCCTCTGATATTCTGGACTGAATAGCAAGTAGAAATCACTTCTATAAAAAAAAACTGAGACAGAGTAGAAATCCCTGACAGATTCACTTAGGAAACGAGGGACAAGAGAAAGAACTCTTTGAGCGGTGTGGTCCATACAACGTGCACCTGACGGGTGTGTCTGTGTGTGTGCGCTTTGGACAGCACCATAATTCACTATATATGTGTGAGTTTAAGAGGCTCTCTGCCCTACATGAGACAAGAGTGAGAGGGAAAGAGATGGTGGGGGGAGGAGAGGGAATCTAGGTCAGATTGTGGAGCATGCAGACCCCCTTCACAGACACACTCGTATACGCATTCTCTCGCTCTCAGTGGACCGAACTGCATGCATGTTCATCCGTAGTCGGGACAGAGGACTGTAAGTGGAACACAGTTAATATAAGATTAAGGGATGTATCAAGTATGTCTCCCTGAGAAACACTTCTTTCTTCAGTACCATAAAACCCTCCTTTGTCACTGGCCCATCCTGTCAACTCCTCTCCCCCTGAAATGAAAAACCTCTTGGCTCATATTTAACATACCGCTCGTCGATTTATCCCATGATCTATCTCACCTTGCACTATTGTTCCGTTAGGATTAATGCACCACTGCCAGCAATCAAAGCAGCCAATCAGGGGGCATGGGCAGGTGACATTCATACAAACTTTTTTAACTTTCCATCGCCAACTTTCCACCCTGCAGGTGTGTATGTGCAATGACTTGCAGCCCTCCTTCTCTCTATATATATATCAGTTTATGTGAGCCGGCCTCACATGGCAGGCTCAGTTTGTGAAGTACCGAGTGTGACGGTGACACCTTTGTGACAGTTTGAGTTTGAGTGGAGCTACTGTCCTCCCCACCCCCCTTTCTTTCACTCAAATGGGGGAGTTGGGAGGAGGAGGGGGCTGTAAATAGGTTGTCCGACGCCCTCTCAATAATGTCTCCCACAGTAGCACCACGAAGCTAAAGCACACACACATACTAACGTCACATATTGAGCTGACATGCAAGCACCAGGGATCAGGAAAGGTAGAAAAAAAGCGCAATTAGAAAAGACAAAGAAGTGAAGCCTTATTGCTAAAAAACAATGTTGAAACTACATAATGCCAATCCCTCATTACCTGTGTAAAGGCTTTTTGTTGTACATATGAGGGATAACTGTGTCAGTGTGTGCAGGGCCCAAAACACTAGCGCATGATTTTTTATTTCTATTAAAATCATGTCGGCTGAGCAAACATTTGCTAACCAACTCTAATGTGATAAGAGAAATCTCTGTAGCCCTTTTCAAGTTTCACTCATATAAACACTTCCCAAGAAAGGGTGGCATCCTCTGAGTGTTAAGAAAGAGTGTGAAGTGAGGCAAGACAGTGCAGGTGTGCTTCAGTGTGTTTTTACGAAAACACACCACTCACGTGAGAACACACGCAGATTAAAAACATTTGCTCATTTTACGAAGCTGTCCACTCATTCGAGAAGGTTTTTATAAAGCATTATCTAAATCAAACCTCATCAATGGCTGTATACAGAAATTCCACAGCCGCTCAAGGAAATCCTCTGTATAAAAACTTTTTTAGAGTGTTTCTTTTATTGTCTCTCTCTGTTCAGCTAATATTAAAAACCAGGAACTGGGGTGTCGACACCTCTCAGTAGAAAACAAATAAAAGAACAACCAAACGAGTTTTAAAACCTAGTCTCCACTTTCTCCTGCTGGACTCTGACTCCTCCTGAGGAGTGCAGAGGAGGGAGAAGTGGAAGATGAGAGGAGAGGACTCTCTCTCTCTAGGAGACAAGTTTGGGTAGGACCGTGCGAAGAGGTATGGCCTCCCCTGAATCTCCCAGCATGTTGCTCCTCAGTTTGTTGTTGGCAGCCGTGGTGCCTAAGCCGGGCCCCCCTTTGGCCAGGATAGAGGGGAACGAGGTGCTGTGGTGCTCTGGGAGTCGTTTCACTGTGGCCCCTTGGCTCTTCTCGGTCCCAGGTAGGGGCTTGGGGAGGCGCCGGTACA
>CAFUXE010000264.1:115390-127204 GCA_903364295.1 Serranus cabrilla
GAACAGGGGGTAGCCTGTCAGCAGCTCGGCCAGTATGCAGCCGAAGCTCCACATGTCGATAGGAAGGCCGTAACGTGAGCCAAGGATCACCTCTGGAGCTCGATAGAAACGAGACTGGATGTAGGTGTAAACGCGCTGGTGCTCAAAACAGCTAGAGCCAAAGTCGATCACCTGGCGGAGACAAGAGAGAAGAGAATCAATGTAGAAAACCTGTAAAACGTTTTTAAAGGCCACTCATGAATGTGCCAGGTGTCTCACCTTGATGCCGCTGCGTCCCTGCTGCTTGAGCAGGATGTTCTCTGGCTTGAGGTCACAGTGGATGATCCTGTGCCTGCTCAGGGCCTCCAGGCACTGCAGAATGGAGTGCGCAAACTTCCTGACCAGCGGCAGGCTGAAACCCTGGAACTTGTTGCGCTTGATAAGCTCATACAAATTCATGCTGAGCAGCTCGAAGGTCATGCAGATGTGGTTGCGAAATGTGAAGTTCTCAAGCATGTGCACGACATTCATGGTGCCGTTGCGATCCTGCTTGCGCAGGTGCTCCAGGATGCGGATCTCCTCCTGCGCCTGCCGGTGGAAACGCTTCTCGTTACGCACCATTTTCAGAGCCAGGTGCTGCTGCAGTTTGTGGTCGTATACCTTAGCCACCTGGCCAAAACTACCTTTACCGATGATCTGAAGGAGGCAAGAGAGAGGGAGATAAAAACTGGGTTAGTAAAACGTCTTTGAGAGACAACGTTTTAGTTTAACAGACACTGAGCGGGTAATGTGATAGCCTACAAACACTTCCCAGTATAACATTATGTCTGACCTTGAGGAACTCGTAGCGGTAAGCCAGTTGGTCATGAGCAACATGAATGTATCCCCCCTGCTCATCATCGTAGCCACAGTTGTTGTTGCCGCCAGCGACGGCAGGCCTCTTCTTGGCATTGGGTCCCACGAAGTAGATGTCCGGGTAGGAGTGGATCTCTGTCTGCTCCAGAGTGGTCAGTTGAGATCTGTACAGTCTCAGCGCCTGGTCAGGAGTGAGAGGGCCGCACATCTTCCCACTGTTCCCTCCATTCCCAATGCCGTGAGGGCCGGACGAGTCACTGGAGCCTTTACTTGATTCAGTGCTGCAGAAAACGAGGCACAGACATGGTGCTGAACAACTGAAGTGATGTTTCTCCAACTTGTACCTTTTTCTTTTACAGTTTATTGTGTGTTCACATGTTTATCTTTCTCACCTGTCCACACTGTGCTCCTTGGACAGGCTGGAGACCGGGGCAGGTTTACTGGGCGTCTGACCTGTGGTCCCACTGTTCTGAGTGGTTGCTGTGGTTATGGCGTTGATCTTACGGTTGTTGGTGGAGTCTTCATACAGGTACTTGACCTTCAGCTGGCCACCTCGCACAGTTACCTGATCCCTCATTACAGCCTTGTTACTGACAACCTATGTGAGGAAGAAGAAAGAGACAGACAGACAATGGACACAAAGGAAGCCATTAGAAAATCAATTTGGTAAACACTCCACTGAAGCTTCCTCATCACGAGGGTGTGCACATTGTACTTTATTGTGTAGAAGACATGAATTTCACTGTGTTGTATGAATGTATTCAATAGAGTGAGGAGAAGAGGATTCTTTGTCAAAAGACGAGTGAGATATAGTGCACAATAGTACCTACTTGTAGCCAGCAAGACCTCAATTGAGTTGTAACGGAACATAGTCATGCACAAAATATTTCTTTGTTCGCCCCAATTGTGTCTTTATTTTAGATATAATGATATAAATATAGAGTTAATCACTCTTTCAGGCTCTCTTTACAAGCAAAGACGACTCACAACAGGAATATAAAAGTAAGTTATGCTCGGTAGCGAATGTAGGTCATGTTTTGTTTGATACAGGCCTAAATATCATCAACTAACTTCAGCATAGCAGGCAGCGAGCCATTAGCAGAGATGCGGCAAGGGGCAGGAAAACCAGCACAACCGGATTTAGAGCCAGTCTGACAGGAAATAAAAAGAGTAACAGGCCCACCCCCAACCAAGACTCCTGCCAAATGACCCACATGCTTGTTTGCTAGCAAATAGGTATAAGGTGTAAGTAATCTTAGTAGTGCACCGCAGTAATCTTTTAATTTGCCTCGTCCTGCTTTGAATGTCAGTCAATATGACCGCACAATGCACTGAACAAAAAGTTGCAATTACGCGGAAGGGATTAATTTAACAATTGTTTTTATCCTTTTTGAACATATTTGCGAAAAAACTTCTTAAAGTGACAGATGCACCTTTGCTGGTGCTTGGGACGACCTTCAAAAAGTGAAGTTTCGAGAGAGTCTTGCTCTCGCCTGCCTGCCAGTAAACCGCTTCGTTTCAGCAACCCCAGGAATTCATTCCTCCTCGCTCTCTGTCTCTCCCTCTCTTCTCCTCTCTTTCCAGCGGAAAGAACCCTCCACAAGATTATGGAGCTCAAGGGAAATGACAGTCATTAAAGTTAGATTATACTCTTAAACTGTGGAATCAGTGTGGCTGTTAATAAGACACACGGACATAAACTCAGCGTGGCCTTCCTATATACAGGCATACTGGAGAGGCATATTTACTGGGTCTGTCTAGCTGTCTCTCTTTCACATGAACACTTTCCTATTTTAATGGCAGTGTGGTTTCACCCATCTGAGGGACGGAAGACTTTGGACCTAATGTTTTCTTTTCTCGCACTAGATCGCTATGCTGCCCTGTGGAGCTTCTGGCTTTGGCTTGTACACACAGCTGAGCAGGGCTGCAGCTGAAACCATGTCAGCTGATAAAGACAACAAGGAAATGCACATTAAAAAGTGGGTGTTGACATGTTCCACTGAAACAGGGATCAGCTCTGAGTGTGTTTGTGTTGTATGCTTGAGTCTTAAAATAGAGGTGGAATGCAGGATGGCTTTCCATACATGTAACCTTAACTTATTAGCCCTGCTGCTGACCCAGGGTCCCATGCAGCTGTTGTCCCCAAGCTGTACTACAAACACAGTGAATGTCATTGATTGAGCCCCCTCACTCAGAAACAAACGCTGGCTGAAAAATCAAAGCTTTCTGCATGTGGAGCACCAACTGTGATAGATTATTGATTGACCGGGCAGGGGGCACTATTAGAAAAAAACATTTTGAAATAGTGACCAAGTGATGGAAATGAAAACCACTGTGAGAGTGTGAATCTTCTTATTACCAAGTGATTCCAAGGGTGGAGAGTCCTCTGTGTGCCAATCTGCACTGGTGCAACAGATGGGGACAAGATAATCTCATTGCTGTCAGAGAAACACCTAAGTATGCTTTTCTCCTTCTCTCAAGCACACACTCATAGGGTTGCACAACTCAACACACATCAGCTAATAGTCATGTAGAGATACAAGCTGGGCCACAGACACAAAAAACTCATGTCTCTTGAATGTTGGATTACGACCCAAAGCTAAGTGCAGCTACAATTTATTTTATTAGTTTGTCCCAGTCTCTAACAAAGAACAGGATGACATCATTTTATTACTTTAATAGAGCACGAGGCAACTCCAAGCACTGTCACACGATGAACTGGGGCGAGCCACCATCAGTCACATCCAACTGAGGATATTACCTCTGTGAGCGTGACAGAAAATACAAAGGAAGGACGGGGCTAGAATAGAAAACTAGGCCTAACCTCTGTGCAAGCAACACTGATGGGCGGATTACACGACATAGAAGCAAGGGGAGGAAGGGGGGAGAATGTTGATTGGTGATTTGTTTTTGGGTCACATTTTCAAGCCCAATAAATCTCAACAATATATCAAACCAGCCTTATTCCCCCTCGGCTGGTGTGGGAGGCGGTGGACTTTCACTGTCTATGCGTGTGCATTTTCTGCCAAAAAGGGCTTTTCAGAGAGGCAAACTCAGCGGAAAGGTACCACACTAGATCACTTTTAAAGTCTTGATAAATGTATTAATGTTAAAACGTGTTTAACTAGAAACACACTCAGATAGTGCAGAGCTCCGCCAAGACATGTCCTATCATGAAATGTTAACATTCTGACTTCATTGGAGGGGGTTTACATTAATTTTCTCAGATGGGAACTAATTTCCAATTTTGCCCAAATGCCCTCTGTCTCAAAGTTAACATGTGCATCCAGCCTGTGTTTTGGAACCACTCCAAAATTGAATGGGCTCTTCGGTGGCCCATGCTAAACTCTTCCACCAAGGTTCACAAAAATGTGGCTCATAGTTTTTCCATTATCCTGCAGACAAAAACTGAGCTGAAAACATGACCTCCTTGTTGGTAAATAGACAAAGACAAAGTGGTAAATATGCTTATCTTTCACACCACAGTGCAAATATTATTCAAAGATATGAAACAAAAACAAAAAAACAAAGGAAAAAAACCCAAAACAACTATATTTACTGATGACCATAAAGCAACCTTTAAGGAAATAAAAGCGTGCTGTTGGATCTCTGTATTTACTTTGCCTAGGGACACAAAATGGCTACTTTACTCCAGCTACTCAGTCATGACACGGTCATGGAGAATGACCCTCTGCAACATACATTCTCACACAGCCTCGGGCAGTCAATCCATATTACTCACATGATCGTATGTTATTCTCATTGAACGGTATAAACACTTACTGAATTACACAGGTTGGAGATACGAGATAAGACAAGAGATAAGCCTGAAAATCAAGGCTGAGGGAAGAAGGAGGGGTGTAAATTTGATGGGAACCGTGGGGCATATCTCTCAGAGGAACAGGATGTCTGGAGACAGAGAGTGCTCCAGCACAGGAAATAGGGCTTTGCTGGCTTTGTATGTGTATGTGTGTTTGTGTGCGTACTTACTGTGTGTTTGGGCATAGGGGGCAGCCCAGACGGACTGTTTGTATCCGCTTCGTCTTTAAGGATGTGGTCTGTCCTCATGTACGAGTCATACAGACCGTCACCATGGCGTGCTGAAGGAAGAGAGAAGAACAAATAAATCAGTCTGATAATGTGGAATCATCAAATCTGCAACACAGACGCACTAGGGGATAAAGGCTCAGGATGACGTTCACAGGCAACGTCTACAGGATGCAATCTAATCTCCACAGGGGCAGGCAATCCCTTGTTTGTCCCAACCAGGCAAGGTCCCATTGATAATTTCATCAATCAACCTACCAGCTCCAATGACCACTTTAAGACTAAAACAAATGACTCGGTTCGGCCCAACAGTTTCTGAGAGCTAACCTCAGCAACGCAGCCCCACAACACAACACCAGTCTCTGCAGACCAGCAGGGATGCATATTGTCTGCCACAACATCCTAACCCACATTTACTGTGAAAAGGCCATTATTAGCAGATACAGCCATTGTATCTATTGTGTCCAATACATTGTATCCAAGGCCAGAGCTCCGACCTGACCAGCTTAGATAGGGCTTAGGGTCCCAGATCGCTAGCGCTGCAAGTGGTATTATTGGCCTAATGGGGGTAACAGATGCCTCTGTGACGACAGCATCTTTCCGTCTGCCCATCTGTCCATTCAGGCCAAGTCATGTAGTGCACACACACCAGGTGTGCTCAGAAATAGAGCTCATATGGAGGGATGCGGGTGCATGTCATTCAATAGTGCTGTGTGCGCGTGCTCACCTCTGTGGCATCAGGCCAAACACCTCATGTGAGATGACATAGACCGAGTAGATGGATGAGGGGAGCATTTGGGACCGAAGGAGGAATCCAGTTACTCAAATGACAAACCTCCATCAGCCGGCTGTTCATCCCAACAGTCATTTAACCCACAGGTTGCCACCGCTACAGAAGTAGTACACTGTGATGGCTCGAAATAAGGCTAAGCAGCTGGTTGGAATAAGCCATTTATACTGCTATTGTGCTGGGTTAGCTCATTAGCCCAAAACTGTGGCAGGTTCGGTGTTGTCTCTGACTAGCCCTTGAGAGTGTGGTAACCATGCTGCAGGTGCGTCAAAGCCCATGTCCCTCGCGTTAGCTCGTCAACAGACCTGCTCCGGGACAGATTAGACCTGCTGCCAGGATACAGATGCATTAGACCTGTGCAGCACAGCAAACAGAGGCATTAGGGCTCCACGCACAATATTAGGCAAGCACAGGCCTCATTAGGTCTTTGCAAACTCCTGATTACTCAGTGGGGGCTCAGCACTTTCTGTTGTCGTCCAAGCAAACTTTCTAAGAGAAAAAAAGAGATTCAAATAGAGCCCAAACTTCTATGTAACCACCAAACACTCTGGCTCTACATGCTGTGAAAATCCCCCTCTGCACAGCAGAGAACAAGGTTCAAGCTGAAAGATATGCTGTACTGCAAATCATGTGCCATAAAACGTGGGAGTGGGAGTGTGGTGGGGTAAAGTCACAGCTTTTTGTCCTCCTCTTCCTGGTATCCTGAACAAAGTGTACCTTTGTATGTACACAGTATGTACACCATAGGATACATATGACATGAGAGCACGTGTTGCAAGGCTTTCTTACATACATCTTACATTTTCTAACTAGCATACACATTTAAACATATGGTACCACCCCAAACACAAAGTCAGGGTCCTAATGCATATAAAACAATAACAACGCTGACAGGAAGGACACAAGTTCCAAAACAGTCGTTAAAAAGCACCTGATAAAAATAGTAAGGCTTATCATGTTGATAAGACAATAAATGCTTACGAGCAAGACGTAAAAACAAAGCACAGCTTCCTGGTCTTTCTTCCAAAACACGCACAGAAACAAGACTCGTGATCGATATGGAGTTGCAAAGCAAAAGAAAACATGTTTACGTCTTATGAAATGCCCTCGACAGCAACATCTGCCGTCTGTCTGTCCGACAGAATTATACGACGTGACATTTAAACCGAGAACCAAGAAAGAGAAAATGTTAAAATCATAACCATTTCAGGCACAAAAGTATTTCTGTAAATGCAAACAAGAGTTGCTTGAGGTTGAAACTAACGCCTCGCCATGTTGGCAGCAAGTGTTGGTTTCACTTTAATGTCGAATCTGCATGAAAACAAAAGAAACATTTGGGGGAAAAGAGTTCTGACAAACGCATTGTTGTGGTTACCTGTTGCTATTGGGCCCTCTGGTTTTCTGCTTATTATCATCATGATTGCAATTAATATGTGATGCCAGCATCCGAAGTGAAGAAAAAATCCCGAATAAAAAAGTGAGAAAAAAAACAAAGATTCAAACTAGGGTCACGTAGCAAACTTATCAAACTGCATTTATGACTTTGCTGCGGATTGGTAGTGTTTGCTAAGAAGTCCAGCAGCCCTTGAGTCGTGCTTTCGGCTGGACTAACTCAAGTGTTTTTTTTCTCCTTGGTGGTTAGCTAGCCCTCTCCTTGGCTTGACTGTAATTTCTCCTTGTTTTAATAAAACCACGGGGTTGTGTATTCAGCGTGCTGCCCTCGCCCTGGCTAACATTAGCCTCGGCTGCAGTTTGAAAAACCTGAGCAAGCGGTGGGGGTCGTTTCCCTCAGCTAGCTAGCCAGCTAGCTCGCACAGCCACAAAAACACTCGTCCGTCGGAGAGCCGCTCCCTCTGTTAAAAATAGTTTGAGTCCAAATATTACAGCTTGGTGGTCTGACCCGTGTGCCCCTCGCCTTTCTCTGTCGGTACAGTGAGTCGATCCAGAGCACCATTCCCGTGCTTATTCCCGGTTAGCTGACTTTGTAGTTAGCAAGCTGCCGCGGTGCAACCACTCAGTGAACCCCCACGATTTTGTCCTCCTTCGGGACAGCTCGGGGCCGCTTCGCTCGTCTTCAGGGATGGCTAGCCAAAACGGGCTAGCTCGTTAGCTGTACTCAAGCCCCATGTTAAGTGCAGGAACACCCGGAGCACCCCCTTCGCAGGAAAGCTTCACCTGTACTCGGTGCAATAAAGCGGCAGTGTTTAATCCGTCTTCTCCGTGGTAGGAGTATCTTATTCGACGCAGCTGTGTTGTTGCTAAGGGCGTCTTCAGTGAGCCCGGAGTCAGCAGGCACACGGAGGGAGGGAGCGGGGCGGGGCTTAGCGGGCATCCAGACAGCCAGCAGCAGGGCGCCCCGCAGCGTCCACCTGGAGTCCTGCACCGGAGCCAACAAACTGTTAAGCTGCTCTGTTTCACTGCCATGAGAATAAAGCGTGAATTTAACACCAGTAGTAGTTGTAAATCAATAATAAAGAATACATTTCATTAAGCTTAAGTTATAAATGTTGATAAATAATTATTAGGGCAGAAAAAATTACCATATTCCAAGACTGTTGGGGTAAGTGTTAGTAAATGGATTTTGGTCCAAGCTCTGCATTATTTTTCTACACAAGGTCAGGGGTCAACAGTCTTTCTGATTAATCAAAAAGCTTTTTAAAAAAGACAAATTAAAGGAATACCTCTCCCTGCAAAATTATAATTGTTACATCAGTGACACACCACGTGGTACGATGAATTTTTTAAAGAATACTTTGCTTTTCTCGTATGCCTTGATGGTGAATGAAGTAGCCAAAAACAGATTAAAACCCTCATGAGTAAAAGTAAATGGGGGCAGGGTCTAACTACGGCAATATTGTATCAAAACATCTCTTTAGAAAGCACTCACACAACTCCTGTGAGATGTTACTTGTTGTACTACAATTCATCAAGAATAAAACAAAAACAAAGAAAAAACTGGTTTTCTTCGAGAATTTAAGTAACATGGGAGGAGTAATTGCTACACAAATTATCATTAGGGGTTTCAGTAATCCTTCAAGTCTAAATAGTTCCTTGCTGAAATAGTTCCATCTATATAAATCCAAATGATCGTGCAGGTGCCAATCATCTTACAGATACATGTTTGAGATTTAAGGGGAAGTAGAGTTGATCACCAGAGAAGTAAGTCCTTTTTGTGCTGACTTCTTGGTAGTAGTTGTTTTTTATTGTTTGTTTGTTTGTTTTCTCTTTGGAGTGTCAGGAATACTTGTAATATGTCAGCTTGGCCTTGGGGAGATTGTATAAGCCATTTTTACTTGATAAAAAAAGTAAAGATCAAAGAAAACACATGATAAATAACAATACAGAAGCAGCAGTTGCAGACCAATGACCAAGAAGACCTTTCCTCAGGCCCTCACAGTGCTGTTGGTCATTCAATTTGCAAACCCTTTGAGGAAAGCTGAACCGTGGGCTGAAACTGGAGATCTATACAGGGCTGGATATAGTTAGGGGCAGGGCAGAGGACAGACGGAGTGAGAAGGGGAACAGGCTAAATTCAGACGGTGATACATGCTGGGCAGAGGGTGATGCTAATCTTAGCTCTTTCTCAGAGGTGAGAAGAGGGGTCTGTCTATATTTGCTGCCATAAATAAGCATAGTGACACAGTTTTAGGTGGCCCTCTGGGCAGCGGCCAGCTCTTAAGGCCAGCTTGGCCGTGCTGAGTATTCTTAGACGGTGGTGTATAGAGAGAGTAGGGTGACAATAACTATAAACTGCTTATTGCACTTTCCTCTCAAAAGGGTTCAAGGTGTAAGTGTGTGGACGAAGAGGCACTTCAATCACAGCCAGTGAATTTACAACCACAGCAAGATATGGGACCAGGTGCAAAGCTACCTATAGGCTCTTGTGGGGGTTGTGGCTGTTTTTGGTCTCAGAGCCTGTGACAGACACTGACACCTGTGGGTTTATTAGTCTAACACCTCATTTTTAATGCCCTTTGAAAAACAGCGAAAGTTTTGTGTAAAACTCTGCATGGCACTGCAAAAACCTAAATGTGAAACCATGTCAGCATATATAATAACATATAAAACTGAATTACACACGTGCATCTGTGCATGCATACACAAACAGCTTACACGCTTCGTGTTAAGATACTGTACCTGCCGTTTAGATGAGGCACTGCCACCTGCTGGTGATTTGAAAGCAATACACTTTTGATGATGAAAACATGGGATGAAAAGCTCAGCTCTGTCTGCTTGGGGCATGTCTGGACAACACATTCTGCTCAATTTAGTCTGCCTCTTAAAATATATGAATAAACAATATCTGTACAACCCACAGGCACTAAAATCTTGAATTTGCTGTCTACAATATGTAATGTAATAGCATTAACAGCAGCATAGAGCTCAAATAAACTTTTGCTTGTATTAAAGAACTAAGAAAAGTGCTTATCATTCAAAGTAATGCATAGACGCCTCTGTGGTTTATAACTTTCCGAGAAAGACAGTTTCTGTGTGAGAAAATATTCTGTGATGTGGCTTATGCAAAAGACTGCCGTCTTTGGTGAGGCAGCTTTAAGATATTTTACTTTGAGCCACTTGAACAGGCCGCCTGAGGATCTGAAAGCAGCTACAATTTAACTTTAAACCTGCATATTTAAGATTGTTTACTACTTTAATATTTTTGATTTTACTGTAATTATATTGTTAAATTTTCTTAAATCTCGTTATTATATATTATCAAAATTATATTTGTGTAATTTTTATGATTTCTAGCTTTTACTCATTATTATTATTATTGCTTTTAAATACATTTTTGGATCACTATTTGTATTCTTTTTTGTCTTTCTATCTAGTTCTTTCATTCTGTTACTCTTATTTTAGCCCGTAAATCCACGTTATTACATTTTCAGCTTTTGTTCTCTCTGTTTTTATCTGTGTTATTTACAGTCTACACTCGTTCTGTCTTATCATCAGCCTGTCAGTCATCTGTGAACCTGTATGAAACATTCTATACAAATGAAGTCTGATTGTTGATTGATTACATGGTAAGTCGAAGAGCGTTACACAGGAAACCATTTTGGGCCTCACACAGTAGAGGAACACTGAAATATAGGACAACCTAAAATGCAGAAGAGGCCTCACTGTGACATAACCTCTAGTATTGGGTTTCATTGTTTTCGTGGCCTTCAGTGAAACAATGTCAAAGCCAGAGCCATGAGGATATGAGAACATTTCAATAAAGGGATGACCTTTTTATTTCATTGTGATATTCTGTACAGTTCTACTGCTATATTTATACACACTTCTTCAAATTAAACAAAATAAATTGCAAAAAAAAGCATTAAGTCTCAACATCCGTCGACGTAATATCATATGGATGTGGTGGACCATGAAATAAATAACACGCACGCACACACGCACCCACACAGAGGATTTTTTGTTGGAAAGACAGATGCATTTAAGGGTAGGAGGGAAAAAAAGACATATACAACACCACCCAAGGAACACAGATTTTCACACATGAAGCACCCACACATACACTCAGGCACCTGTGTGCTGAAACACACCGTACATAGATCCACAGGGGCACATGAAACAAAAGGCACTGCCAGCAGGAACAGCCTGGGCTTTGGGTGGTGACGTTAAAAAAAAAGAACAGGTTCACTGAGAAGCATGTGCTTATGGACGCTGGGCCTCATTTATCAGTATTTCTACTGTACTACATCAAATATGAAAATAAGGGTGTGGGTACAGTAAATGCTTTGGTTAAATGCATTGTTTTTATGATACATGCATGTCAAATATTATGTCAAAAACAAACTAATTTGCAGTTGTAATGTATTATATTTAATGTCCACTTAATGCACGTTTTAATACTTGATAAGTGAGGCCCAATGAGGGAGCGCTGATGACAAACAGACACTCTTTATAAAATCACGGTTCACATTATCCTCCCCGGCTGAGATGAGCGCGCGCACACAAACACACAAACCAGTAGGAATGATACCAAAAGAATAATAATATTCATCGTAATAACAACAAAGGTAAACCTTGTCACTCTTTTTCCAGTGTCTACATAATACATATGCATTGCAAACACATCATTGGTACATCATAGCCATTATTATGAATGTTATATGTTTTTTGTTTCTTTTTTTTAGGTG
>CAFUXE010000264.1:133756-158761 GCA_903364295.1 Serranus cabrilla
AAAGCAGAAACTGTGGACAGGATTTATCGATAACTCGTGAACCGACATGCACACAAATGCACGATAGCTGATAATAGTGTGTGTCAGAGCAACGCTTTACTGGGCCAAGTGTTGAGGAGGAGAAGCTCGGCGGAGAACACTCACGCTGATTCTATTTCACAGCTCAGAGGCCGCTGAGCGTCTACTGCCAGCAGGACACACATACAAGTGCACACACTCACACACACGAGAGTGTATGTGGTCTAATTGGCACTAATCTAACTGCTTTAACTACCACCTTTTGATTTAAACAGGCAGTTTTGGTAATTATCAGTCTGGGCGTTTATGTTGTCCTATATATGACAATATGAATGTGATTTAGAAATGGTGTCATATTCATTCACTCATTGTCTGTATCTGCTTTTTCTAATTAGGGTCCCCGGGGGGCTGGAGCCAATCCCAGCTGACATGAGTCGAGATCGCCAGACAACCACAGGGCAGACACATAGAGACAGACAACCACTCATGCTCTCATTCACTCCTATGGGCACGCTAACCACTGTACCACTGTGCCACCCAATTTAGAAATGGTGTCACATCGCTGACTCGACTGATACTGAACATAAATTGATGTTTATTTAGCTATTACTTTTATTTTTAATTCACCATATTTTTTGTGTGAATATTATCGGTATCACTATAAAAAAAATCCCATATCATTAGAGCTTTAAAGGCTGTGCATCATGTTTTAAAGTTCATTGTAAATTTAGTTTTGTATGTACTGTCTTTATCTGCGACATAGCTACTAACTCAAAAAATGCAATGAAGTAAAGACATCAAACATTTCAAATACAGAAGAATACAATATTCACCAAGTACCATACTTTAAAACTGTACTTAATAAAGTGCAGTTCTATAAAAAGAACATCACACACTAATGTTGCTTGATGTCTGCAGTGTATGAGATTTATGCTGCAAATATGAAGAGGCTTTTTAGACAAATGAGATGTAACTCATTCATTTTCACTGCATCAAAAAGCAGAACAGGCCGAGCTGAACATGCCCCCTGCTCATCACAGTGGCACACACACACACACACACACACACACTGAACATACACACAAAACACATTAAAGCTGGCTGGCTAATCTGGAGCAAAAGGCTCAGCTCTGGAAATAATTCATAAAGAAAAGAAGATGTGAACTTCCCTTCCACTGTTGATGAATGTAGGTATCTCTCTTTGTGTCTGTGCACATAAATGCACGCATGCATGGAAAACGACTTAACACGGGGGCACATTTTGACATCTTTATACACAAAATATATGAAAATGTCTCTATTCACAGGATGCCACACTGGTCTTTGCATCATCTCTTTTCCATATTCAAACACAGGGATAAAAACAGGACACATTCCCTGCAGGGCCACTCTTAATCCTCTACCAGAGGATCCAATTCAAGAACCCTTCCCTCCTGTGCTCTACAGCTGACTGTGCTGCTGTAATATATGTCAAACCATTTTTCTGTGGCTGCGTAGTGCCAAAGAAATCAGGCACCATCAGCTGGCAGCTTCTTCGCAGACGGCCCAGACAGGCTAACCCCAATACCCTTCTGTCTCAGCAACCCTAACTCCACACGCTGACAACACAGCTGGTCAATTATTCAGAGATTATACCTTCTCCAAGTCAGACACCAAAGGCAATGCCAGCACAAGGACAGCAGGAAGAGGGCTGAGCGTGTTTTACATGAATGCAAATGTTGTGTGGTTTCAAGAATTTCCTCTCCAAGCTTTTGGTGCAGCAAGAAACACGTTTCTAGCCTTCACACTTCTCTCTCCTTCTTTTACTATTAAAAAAAAGACCCACCTGCTGTGCATCTTGGGACAAGCCCCAATAAGCACCAAGCAGCACATAACACCCTGCAGTGCAAGTACATACCGTATATATACCGGAGTTAGAGGATCTGACACAGTTATGTGTGAAAGTAATTAAATGTACAGTAGGGCAAAGCCAAATCTCAGGAAGTGGGTGCCAACAAACCCATGAGTTGCTATGGTAACTAGAAAAATGGTTTGCCACAGTTAAGCAGTTGCCCTGCACACAAACACACACACACATGCACACACTTGTTATAATGCTGAAGTGTCAGCTTTGTTTCTACAGAAACCTCTCCCACGCACAGCAGAGAAACAGCCTCTATGGAATCCGTAGGTTAACTCAGTTTTAAAGCCATGTTGCTAAATCTATGCTCCCCTCACATGATAAATGAGCTGCCAAAAGGCATCAAGGTTGTTGAACGAGGCCGAGAGATCAATGTGACACAACAGATGCACAACAGTAACCCCTTCCTGCACTCTCACACACCTAGAGGCCTGCGTCAGAATGCACAAACACCACCACTTCCCCTACAAACTTCTGCTTTCTGGTTGCATGTTTTTGATATAAATGGCAGTTTGGTTCCCAGCCAAGCTGGAACACCCACCATCTGACCCACCTGAGTTTGCCTTACTCTTAGAGTTTCATCTATCAGAGCGAGCGTTACCACGGTTCTGTACCTTAGGTGCATGCTTGGGCTTGCGGAAGAACGAGGTCTTGGCTGTGAAGAAGCTGAAGTCTTCGCTCTCGTCATCCAGGCTGCAGTACCCGCTGCTCATGCTGTTACTGCTGGTCATGGAGGGGGTCACCACGGCATTGACCGTCATGGGGAGGTCCAGAGACGGGGCCCCGGCACCGGCTCAGCACCAAAAGGAGCACGCTGACAGCTTGAGGAAGTGCTGGTTTGTCTCGATGTGGCACTCGGAGTCACAACCAGAGTCCACACGCTTCTAACTGTCCTTTACTCATCCAAAAAAAGTCAGCGCTCCTCTGCTGATGCATCCAGAAGAAGTTTAAGTCCCACCTGTGAGGGCGAGACAGGTGAACTCGGCTCAGATTCAGCGATTTGCGTGCCACCGGAGAGGGGACCAGGAAATCCGAGAGCGAGCACAGACGTGTCACTTCCTCCTGACGTGTGTGTGTGTGTGTGTGGTTTGACGCCGGTGTCACAAACACAGCATACAGTATATGCACCTGGTCATGTGCAGCTGCACACTCATACACAGTATGTAACCATCTCACACACACACATAGGCACACGCTGGTGTCATGGAGTCAGTTTACAGGTTGGTTTCAAGTTAACCCTGCTCACCTGAGAGCCTCTTATATGCACACACAAACGCTCATAGAGACATGCATGCAATACCACATCCTGTGTCTGTGTCTGTGTGAGGACCTGCTGCGACGACAACAAAGAGCGGATCAATTCAAGTCCAGCGTTTATGTGTGTGAGCATCCATCGGTCCCTGAGGTCCAGAGTAAACAGCGGCAGAAGATCTCTTGGCTGCAGCAACAAACGTCCACAGACCCCCGTTACTACCTCCTCTCCTCTTCTCTCCGTTGCTCTGGCAATACTACCAGAGAGAGTGATGCCTCCCACTCAACCTCTCTCTCTCTCTTTCTTCCTCTCCCCCTTCCTCTCCTCTCCTTACTCTCTCTTTCTGTCTTTGCACCCGCTTTGCTCCCTCACTCTCTTGCAGCCTTGCTCAACCATCTGTGGTTATCAGCCTGAAAGCACCCTCCCCCTTCTCCCTCCTCTCTCTCTCTCTCTCTCTTCCTGCAAGCGACTGCACCCTGCAGAGAATGGCCACTTCCTCTTACACAGAGAGAGAGAGAGGCATGGGTAAGTAGAAAGAGAAGCGCTGATGAGTGAGAGATATGTAGCCTCCTGTTTTACATACGGAAGAGCAGCAGTGACAGAGAGGCTGGGGAAGATGGCTGCTTTTTCTCGCGAGTTTCTGCTGCACGATGCAGAGAAGCCATGACAACCAACGTAAGCGTGGGTTTTTACGTCGGACTTGCCGTAATTAGGGCTATCGTTCGGACATCCGAACCAATCAGGGGACAGCTACAGCCAAGAAATAAAAATAAAAAAAACCTCCACAGCTGCACCTTGTTGGTGGAGGCTCAGTGCTTAAAGTGAGATTAAGGAAATAATGAATGATTGCCCTTCAGTGAGAGATTACGGTGACCTCTAACCTTACACTGACCCCGCAATCTGCCCTCTGACTCTGACGGTGACCTGCATGTCACAAAGCAGCTAATGCGTCCGTCAACGCTGAGATTGATGCCGCAAATGTGCATCTGTCTGCACCTGCTGTTTCTGTGTGTGAGGTATGATTTTTAAAATCTACTCAGACATGATTATAGGTAAACCTATAAGGCAGTGGAGGCTGCTGCACGCAGGGACAGTGTGTCAGCCTTTCAGCGGGTGTCTTTCTGTCAGGTTTGAGTCGGCCGAAGACTGATTACCTGCGGCTCTGCTCCTCTCTTCCATCAGTATAATCACTAAGGGAGGAGGCAGCGAGCAGGGGGTTGGATGCAACACACACACACATGCATACTGACAGACACTGATGCTGCTGCTGCTGCTGGCTTCAAGTCGATGCAGCCTGGTCAGTGTGCTGCATGTATGTGCTTATAGGGGGTAAAAGGGGATCAATTTCTGCTGATGCACACACAATAGAGGCCTGTAAAGATCGAGGGAACTGGAACACAACCACACACTCTCTCACACACACACAGCTGCAGCCATAAAACAGAGCAAAAGGGGAGAACTGCAGGAAATGAACTGTCATATCTCCTCTTGTCTGCAGTATTCGTGCCCTCTGTGAACCAAACAAGAGTGTGGAGGGAGACAGGCCTTACTCACAGAGTTCACATACCTCCAAGACAGACATCATCAACAACACTGGCTCACTTCTGACTTCCAGCTCATTATCTTTAACTACACAGTCATTACACTGAGAAAGAGTGGTTAAGCTAAAAATGACTCTTCAGAAATTACATGCCATCATTCTGTTACAGTAGATGTGGAATATTTAAAGGAGAGATTTAAACAGCCTGAGCTGTAGTCTGAGCATTTTCTGCTGGTAAAAACATTTGGTCAAATGTGCTCAATTCAATTCATCCTCCTCCTCGCTCACTCGCTCCAATTCTCACCATTCCCATCAACGTGTTTCAAGGTAGAATGACTGTGTGTATTTGTTCAGCCTCTCTAGAAGCGGCGTACTACCTGGCACACTACCAGAGGTCTAATTTTGCATTATCTGCCCCCTAGGCATAGAGGAGCTGCCAACGCTCTGCAGCAGGCCTGTGGGGTTATCCAGCTTTCTCTCGTGCATGCTGTGTGTGTGAGTGAGTGTGTGTGTGTGTGAAGACCACACTGCGTGGGTGACTGAAGCTGGAAAGCCAAGAGCAGCATGCAGGCTCCCACTCTGTCAGGCTCCTCTACACACAAGCACTATTTTTGAGGATAAGTTTTACATAATTACTGTGTCCTGTGGCTCATACAGTATGAGAGTAAGTTGGAATGATAGTTTTGAAATAGTGGATGACTGAATATATTACACCAGCATACATAACATCAGACTGCTGGGTTTGATACGGCCACTTAATAAGGCTCACGGCCTTGTTTTCAACTTCATTTTTAGCAAAAGTAACATCACTGTTTTTAGTAAACTATGTGACTGTGTACGAGGGGAGATACATTAGAACTAGAAGTGCTATACTAGCATCAGTGCAATATAATCATAACCATTCTAAAATCAATGTACATTTTTTATTTCTTTCCTTCTGTCTTTGAGTGCAGATTTCTTGATGTGTGTCCATGTTGGGGCCTGGGCTTTTAATATCATGATTAATTGGGATCAACACAGCTGTCTATGTCTAGAAGACCAGTGATGTGACTTGCTGAGAGAGTATTTGATCATTTCCACAGCTGCTGACCTATAGTCACTTTCACAAATCTTCATCTTTTCTGCATGTTGTGCTGCTGCTGCTGCACATACATGAACCAAAACAAAAGGTGTTCATGTACACCAGATCTATCACCTTATGCCTGGTATTCATCACTCGCAACCTCTGCGTGGCGAGGGAGGAGGCGAGGAGCCCCTGGCTGAGATTATTCTGTGCAGCAGGTGGCTAAGAGGCTCTGAAAAGTCCTGGGTTTTATATAAAAACATTTTGAACTGTGGCCTGTGTGTGCCGAGGCCTAATGAAGTTTTTTTTTTTCTGTGATTGTTCCTTAGCCTCTTAAAAGTGCCCTGCAGAGAACATGACATTTTTCATTCTTATAAAAGGAACTGAGGACATCTGGGTCCACCACTGGTTGGATAAATCAAACCCATGCTACAGATGAGAGATGGCAGAGAGAGTACAAGAGGAGGATGAGGAGGGAGGCTGCGAGAGCAGCAGAGCAGGTGAAGGAGAGACGGAGGCAGAATATTCTGTCATGGGAACATTCTGTGACCAAAAAAAGCAAATGAGCGCATATATAAATTCACAAGTAGACAGGGGAAGGAGGAGAAGGAGGAGGAGGAGGAGGAGGGACAGCATGTTGTGAAAGAGGAGGACTGTTATGTAAGAGTGGAGGCCTGGAGAGATGCTACAGAATGAACTCTGCCAGTACCCAATGATGACTCACGTACATCTCCTCACCCCACACACACATAACAGCATACTACATTTTAGATGAATGTGTGTTCTTCTGTAGTGCCCCTAAAATGCTACAAATAGTTTTCCACATGTTTTAAAAAAAAAAAGACCAGGCATTTGTTTTCTATCTGAAAGTCTCACCTTGACCTGAGGGGCTGCGGAGGAGCAGCGTCTTCTGGGAGACGGAGTTTCTTCGCGGTCTCTGTCCTTCTTGTTGCAGTCCAGCCGGACCTGGTTCTCACACTCCAGGTGACAGGTGTAGCTACAGTCTGAGGGACACAAACACACACCAGTCAGACACAAGAGCACGCACAGTAGGACAGAACCAATCACTGAGAAGCTACACTGACCTACACTGTGAGCTATATGTCTCTGTAGTGTATGTGAGAGCCTTAAGTCACCTGTAACTGTGTGAGTTTAAAATGAAGGCTTAATCAAACAGGTCCAGTCATTCAAATTCTCCTTTTACAGAGAATTTGCTCCATCTAGTGGTTCAATACAGACACACACCTACCAGGCTGCAGCCTGAGTATTCATTAACAAAAACATACCAGACAATCAGTGGTGGAACAAGTATTCAGATCCTTTACTTTAGTAAAAGTACTAATACCACACTGTGAAATTACTCCACTACAAGTCAAAGTTCTGCATTTAAAACTTACTGAAGTACAATATTTGCCTAAAATGTAGTGGGACAGATAGATGATGAGACTCCTGTGAGCTGCTCCGGTTGTATGACAACGGGCAAAGAACATTTTTAAACCGAGAAATATGACTTATTTCATATTATTTATAACTAGTCAAACTAAAAATATATTTGTCTATAAAGAGGCGTGTAATCATTTATTAACCATACTACTCCAAGTATGTTATGTTTATGTATTTATGTGTCTTTTATGTATTTGTATTTTTTCAAGTATGTTATTTTTGTTACACAACTAGATAGTTAATCTTGTCATATCGATATGACCAAATATTTCAACCGCATTTATCTTTCATATCTCTTTCTTCCAAAAAAGAAGACAGTTACTTATGTAGAGACCAGGAAGTCATATGTTTATATAGTGTTTTTTTGTTTTTTACATAATTGAAGGTCTTCAAAGCAAACAAGGTCAAATTAAAAATTAATATTGAAATATCACAACTTAACCTACTAAATACACCCTAAAGATCCATTTAATCCTTCTAATGCACCCATCAGATGACAGGAAATACTTAGCTAAGTGCATTTGTCTTCTGGTGAAGACACATTACACAATATATACTGTTCGAGGTCCATAAAAATCAGCAGGGAAAACAAATGCATAATGTAATGCAGATTTACTGTATTGCAACAATGGACTGACAAACTGTGACAGTATAGCAGCCCGTGTACGGTCAGCTCTCATCTTACTGCTCAGAGAGAGAAGAATAGATTTAGGTACTTCCCCCAAAACTTCCCAAAATAGTCCACCGTTCTTTAATTTTTAGTTGGTCCCACAAACGACAGCCTCAGCTTGTTTATTTCTCACAGACTTTACTGTGGCCAGAGGCTTTTCCACTGAGACGCATAGCTTCACTTCTAACTTCTCCTCTGTTGGTGAGATAATCCATGCTAAAGAAAAGAGAAATTTAAAAACCGCACCAGCAGAGAGAGGACTGCAGTTTAGGGGGGAAACTGTGACTCAGATCCTTTTTGTGGTCCTCAAGAAACGGGAAGCTCAAATAAAACACAGTGCAGTAGGCTACATGCCGTGAGCCAGATTGAATAAAAACACAAATTCATTTCTCCAATTTTCCGATGCTTAAATATCTGCTTTGTTTTCTGCTGCAGCTCTTTGTTGCTGCTGAGTGGACGAGCTCGGCTCAGGCTGGGTTGTTTTTCTGTCTGCTGATATTAGTGGCTCTGCCCGTATCCTGCTAAGAGAGGGACACCACACTCAGCATCAGCAGTGTAACCATGGCAACAAGCTTCTTGATGACCATTGTAGAAAGAGAGGAGCTCTGGTTACATCAGGTCATCAGTAGAAGGGTAAATGTGGAGGTTTCTTGTTATTAATAAGCTATGAAGATCAAATTATCAGTAATACCTTTCATTTGTATTTTCAACATATCTTGGATTAAAAGCTTTTTGCACTGGTGTGGAAAATATTAGGCCTGATTAGTGAAGAAAGGACGAGAGAGCAAATGGAGACAGGACAGGAGGGATATGTCCAGCGAAGAGGAAAGTTCAGACTTTGCTCGTGACAGCTAAGAGGTCAGAGCGTTAAGTACGTGTGTGTGAGACACAGACAGGTTGGCAGAGAGAGGGCAGAGCGTATTAGGAAGGGCTGTGATGCTGCGATGACAGGAGGGATGTGTTGAGGAAAGAGCAGAGTTAAGATAAGGGATGCTCTGCTCACGACGGTTTAGAGGTCACTGCAGAGAGAGAGACAGAGTGGAAGCACACAGGAAGGAAAGAGAGAAACTCCTTTCCTGTCCCGCTTTCCTTTATTTACTGGATTACATCTCTACTTCTTTATGCAACCATACTGGAAAGAAATATGATATTATTCGGGAGATACGCTTCGTTGCTTTGTTATGGAGATCTAGATGAGAAGATTGATTCAACTGTGTCACTGGTCAGCCAGCTTTTGGCTAACATTCTATCAACGTTTCCATTAAATACTTAAATATATATTATATAAATGATCATGTTATGTTTCCAGTTGTACATTACATTACTACCTTGGGTGAATTAGCCGTGCACTATCTTCAGTCAATCAGTCACTTCTGTCTCTTCACTGTAACACAGTGGGCACTGCTGTTTTTTGGGGGAAATCTGATGTTTCTGGGTAAGCCAAATGAATATCACTGTTATTAACCATAGTTATCAAAACATACGTAGTTCTGCCCTTCACAATAAAATACGGTACACTGAAAATACAGACACTTTTTTAGCTTGTCTCCCAAGCATTCTTACTGCTTTCTCTCATCAGAGTTACGTTCGTAGCATATTTAGACATGTAATTCTCCATGTATATAAATGAAGTTTCATACGTAGAATCTTAAACTTCTTCTATTCTGGTGGTGGTGATTTTATTTGAAATGCCTGCAAAACACAGGAAAGTGAGACATTGTGGATGTTGCTGGACAGGGCCAAAAGTCCTTAACAGAGGCTGACTGGTGATAAAGTTACTATAAATATGAAGCTGCCGCCAGCAGCCAGCTAACTTAGCTAGCCTAGCTTTATCCAAAGGTAACAAAATCCAACTACCGGTATATAATGTCCATAAAAAAGCGAACAAATTTAGAAGCACTGCTTGGGTGATTGTGTTACCTTTGGACAGAACCAGGTTAGCCGTTTGCAGCCTGAGTGCTAAGCTAAGCTAAGCTAAGCTAGGCTAGCTGGCTGCTGACAGAAGCTTTACATTTTCTGTACGGACACAGGAAGAAAGTGAATTAGAATAACTTCCAAAATGTCAAACCTTTTCTAAAAAATGTCCTATGGAGGTTTTTGTAAACACAACAAATGTTTACATTCAGTGCTCTAACCTAACACTGCCAAAAACTCCACAGGGTTCCTTTAAATCCCCTCCGTGTCATTCTCAAGACTGCAATCAGTGTTTGTGTTGGATGCTTAGAAAAGGCCCTGCCAGGAATTGTTGGGCGAACTGTGTGGAAAATGGGAGGAACGCTCAGAGGTTTTTCCCAGTTCCACACCTACAGTGAGATACACCGCTGTCAGCAAGTCCTGGTTCACCTAGGATCCAGATTATTCCCACACTGATAAAACACACTGTCCCTGTCTCTCACTCACACACGTGGTCTAAAATGACTGACGTACACATAAATAAACAGGAATATGTGGTGATGACTTTGGGATCACAAGAGTAGTGTGTATTCTTGCTGACATACTTGTTAAAAGGTGTTTGAAAAAACAGAAAAAATAGGGTTAGGATTGATTTAAATGTTATCACGTTAGCATTAAGAAAAGTTAAAGGTACAATGTTGTGGAATAAAAGTGAAGTGACTGAGACGTTTTCTTGTACGTATGCATATAAGGTGTGTAGTTTAGGTTTGCCTCCTTGAGATGCTGCACCATGCATATATGGGAATGCTAATAAGCCGGTTAAGACACTGCAGCAGCATTCAAGTGACCCAGAAGGGCTCTGAAGGTTATGCAGGCGTGCTGACACAGACATAACCACAGAGGCTCGTGAGAGAGGAGAATGAAAGAGAAAACAACAGAGGAGGGCGTCAGCAGAAAGCAGCATTTTTTTGTGTTACTTCTTGTTTTGTACGTGTGAATGCCTGAGACGAAACTCCCCACTGGACTCCATGTTTGGACTTGCTGGGGGTTCCCTTTTGGTCTTCTGAGGAAAGTACATATTTACACAGACTATCAAGTGGGGAAGCTGCTTTAACTCAGAGATAATGAGGATGATTCCCCTGTTCTGGATTTTTAGGAGAAATATGTGCTCTGGTCCATTTACAGGAATGCCACAACAGGTTTTATTAGAAGAGCCCCGTCACTGTATTCTGTGAAGGCACAGGCACGTCCCACTTCCATATTTATCACTCAAAATTAGGCTGGAAAGTACCTAAGTATCTATGTTTGCTTTGATTCTAAAAATTCTGTACTGAGCCAGAGAAAACCTTTATGTACTCTTCTTCTTTTGATTATAAAGCGCTTTAGTCACATATAAAACTTGAACCTATCTCAATGGCTCTTTTAAAAGTATGCCAGAGGTCATTTATTTGGCTGTGGTCTAAGATACCTTAATTACAACTATAATTTTTATGGTATTATTATCTAGCTAAAGGAATATTTGAGATTTATTGAAGTTGGGCTGTATGAGGTACTGATCCAAAGTCAGTGTTTTACCTACAGTAGATGGTGGTCGGCACGCTTTCAGTATGAAGAAGCAGGAGGACAGGCACAGAGGTAAAAGAATGTACTACTGTGGACGAGCAGCAGCTAAATGTGTGTTAGCCATCTAAATAAAAAATCAATATCTGTTTAAGTGTACACTATATTTAGAACATTTTTACTGCTCTACCTTGCAGCCACCAGACTCCATTGACAAATACTGTAATGTGACCTTGCAGAACGCAGGAGTTGATGATCTACTGCTGCTTCGATTGGTCGATTTGTTTGCGTTACTGTGTTACATTGGTTAAGCTGAATTCATCCTTAAAGTGCCAAAGTCACACAGAAACACAAACAAACTAAACGACTGAGGCAGCAGTAGACCAGAAACTTCTGTGTCCTGCAAGATAAAATTACTGTTTTGTCAATGGAGTCTGGTGGCATTGACAAGAAAATAGAACAGAGAGGCAAAGTGGTGAACATGTTCTAAATATAGCAAACACTTAAACTGATATTGATTGTTCAGAAGGCTAACTTTATGCTGCCCCAATCCACAGGAGTACATTGCTTTGTTTCCGTGCCTGTACTTCTGCACGCTTCTCCAAACTGGGGGCGTGTTTTCAACATTTACTGAAGGTAATACACTATGGACTATGGGTAAGTACCTCATACAAGCCCACTTAAAAATTCCCAACTGAAACTACCCCTTTACACAGTCATTATTCCACTTTATCACTGCAGATTTAATCTTAGATCTGAATTATGTGTTTCGTAACTCCTGCACGCAGCTGCTGTAGCGCTCCAGTAAAAGATACTTTATCTCAGTGATGCATTTCCTGGTTAAATAGAGCCATTATCAAATTTAGACACTTTGATGACAGTGAACACACATGAACATGCGTGCACACCTTCACCTGGGACAGGACACCATGAGATGACTGTAATGAGGTTGATCCATAAACACTCATCAGCATCTGTTCCTCCTGCACAGAGCCACAGAGTCTACAGTCTGTGTGTGTGCTGTCTCAACAAGAGGAAGGGCTGTGGTGTTATGTGTCGCCATGGTAGACTGGCCTCCTCCGAGGCCGGAGATGTGTGCACAGACTCCCTCTTTGTCTCTCATGCCATCATTCCAGTCTGACTGCTTTTAAAATGACACCGCCTCCAGACAGAGGGAGCGCGAGACGATGATGCAGATAGATGGCGATGGAGGAAGAGCGCAGTGGAAAGAGATGAGGGAGCTTCGACGTACAGTATGCAACGATCTATATGTGATGGCTGTGTTAACTTCCACTGCTGCACTTGGGTCGATAACTGCGAGGCCGGAAAGGAGGAGCTGCGACTGTAGCGTGTTAAATGACTAAAAGGTGGAGGCTGCTGAATGAAAAATTTCCACTCTCATGTTTGTCTCTTCCGTCTCCTGAAATCTCTGTCTTTTGTTGTGTTTCCACTCCCACAAGTCTTTTTTTTGTTTTGTTTCTGCATCATCTCCTGTACCATTTAGGAAGATAGGGGATGTGGGTGGTTGTTTTTTTCTGGGAAGCAGTGGGTGTTGGACAGACAGAGGAGGGTAAAGACAGATTAGCCGTGTTTCTCAGGTCACGGAGGATGTCTGTACGGCAGCAGATAGAACACTGGGAGGGACATATTGTATTTTGCTCCTTGTCTGCGTGAGGAGGGAGGGGGATGAATGGGGGTAAGTTAGCTAAAACATAGGGGCGAAGATATTAACACGGTCACTAATGAACCTTAAGAGAGATCCGCAGGTCGTAAGAAGGATTTAAGAGCAGCTTTGGGGGGCTTTAGCCCGTCTGATCCCATCATAGCTCATTTGGAGCAGTTATCCATGTTCTCCTACTGTGTGGCTCACACACACACTATACTACTCATACTAGTGGATATTATAAATAAAATATTATGCTTTTGTTGTCACATTCTCAAACTCAATGAGTGTCCAGGACGCACACGCTACATACGCTGACACCAGCAAACACATCTCTCCTTTAACCTGAATCAAATCTGCCCCAGTTCCTCCTGACATCTGTGTGTATTTGTGCACAAACAGTAATTTCACATTTAATACTGACATTCTTTATCTCCATCAACCCAGCATCTTCACCTCACTCAATTCATCCATCTGTCAGGCTACAGATGCTCCCTGAATTAAGCAAACAAACAGGAGACGAACCAGGCTCCAGTGTTTGTTTTTAAAAGGCTTACCAGCTGCAAATGGATGCAGTTCAATGCTAAAAGGGCTATTTTTTTGCTTTTTGATAATATTTCTGTTGTGGAGGATCACCTCATTACTGCGCTTGTGTGTTTTAGAGGTTTTATGTTATAATTCTGATGGCTGAGAGTATTGGGCTCATTAAAACCGTTTAGGATCAGTTAGATAATAGATCATGTAGGATAAAAACAAGTTGGGTTTTTTTTTGTCTTTGCAGAGCTTTCTGAAAACTTTTCCCCACAAAGTGCCTTGTAACTTACTCACATATACAACCAATACACAATCGTATGGCAAATGTAGGAAAAATGATCCAGAATAGGAACTTAATTGATTTGGCAAGCGGTATTAACTCAAACACCATTAAGTCGATCTCTTCCTAAGCTTTCAGGCACATCTCATGCACGTGGAATTTTCTCATGTTGTCAATGAGGTAGTTCATACTTTATACTTAGGTTACAGCATGTCCACAACTGAGCAAACTCCATCATCATTTTAGAAGTTACTATGTCGAAAGTCAAGAATAAACTGGGAAGCTCCATCACACTGATGTTCAGAACAGTCACATGTTCAAAATGTGTACAAAACAAACATTGAGGGGGTACTCGGGCAATTAAGTAGTCCACTTCCATAAATCAGAGGGACTCCCAACAGAGAGATTAAAGATTGCTAAAAGAAGCAAAAACCAATATATCTTAATCTCACAAGCAATTTGCTTCAACAGCCAATATTTCTGGGGTTCCAGTGTGGGCAGATATCCAGGCCTCTATCATGGACTGGTCATTGTTTACTGAAAGTCCAGTGATACTTTTGCAGGTGTTTTACATCCAGACGAAATTTCGGCTAATATCTTTAATAGAGATCTAATGAAAAGCTTAATCCCTGTCAGATGATAGCCTCTGTGGTTAAGGATTGCATTGAAGCCAGTGCCAATGGACCACACAGACTGTTTGTCTGCTTTCAACAAACCCTGGTCTCCAAAATACATTTATTCTATTAGATAGCACGGATTCCTTTTACCGTCCATGCTTGAAAAATGTCCACGTCTTTCATACTCTGTGACCCAAGTCTGTCACACTGACTGTCTGTAAAGAGTTTTCCAGTCTCCAAGCCCGAGCTGAGATTATGACATCATCAGGGTTGTTTTGTCAAACCTCAGACAGCCAAAGGAGACATGACAGACCTGTCGTTACAGGTCGAGGACTCCTTATGACGAGTAAAGGGACTTCTATGTGTGTATGCCCCTTTAACACAATATGATCATGTCAGAACCCATGACCATTCAAATCCCCGACACTTTATACACAGTAATACTAAATACTGTCCAGCCACAGAGGCAGGACCTGTTTAACCCTAACCCTAGAATTTGGAAATTTCCAGACGGCATCATTCAAGATTGTGGCGTAGACGGACGATAATAATAGATAGAAGAAGCACCAGAAGAGGAACTGAGGAATCTGGTTTGGGCCAGTTGAGGACTAACTAGGTTTCCTTACAGGGAACACCATCTAAAAATATCCATTATGTGTCTGCAGTAGCTCGGGCTGTTGATGCTGTTTCTGAAGCGTTTGAGGCTGCAGCATGACGTCACTCAGGTGGAGTGGTGAGCTCCTGATGAGCTGCTCCCTGAGTCATGTTTGGTCAGGGTCTTATCAGGCTTACGCAGGAGGGCGCACACACACACACAGACAGACACGCACACACTCGCAAAAGAGCTGAAGTATCATCTTTTTTTTATTCAGATGTCAGTCTCTTGCTGTGAATGAATCAATAATTCTGCAGCACCCAGCCATTTTTCTCCCTGCCACTCTTTTTTTTTTATACCCCAGCCACACTTTGTGCTAATGTTACATTATGTATTCATCACCCCCTTAAAAAAACTGCATTAGCCAGTCCTGTATTTGGAGAAAACACAGGAAAAATCGATAACTTGCAGCCTCCAGCAGGCTCACACTTATCTCAAATTCCTGCTACAAATATGAAAGTCAATATGTTAATCCATTTACGTAGGATTTTCTCGACAGATTGAACTTGTGTAGGTTTTCTGTGTCTGGAGCGGGAATAAACTGTAGATCCTACTGCTTTCATGTGACCTGTTTACTGGACTATTCTGCCGTTTACAAGCGATCTGCAGCCTGTGTCCTCACCACTAACACACGATCTTACATACACATGCACATTATGTGCTCTTAGACAAAAGCGAGGGGGATAGATCAGCAGATAGAGAGAGGGAGGGCGGTATAGACAAAGAGGAACAGGGCTTGAGGGCATTGCAGTTCACAGATAGGCAGACTGATGCACACAATACCCAAATATTTTGGCCCACAGCCGGTCTCTGAGGCCAACCCGGCTCAACCTGTCTACTCATCATGTTTCCCTATTTTCCAAAATACTGACCCCCCCCCAACCACCACCACCACCAAACTGATATTGGATTCCATGGACAACTTCTCACTTCCCAGTGTTCACCACTTGTGCACCCTCCACTCTCTTCTCCGTACCTGAGGTGGTGAGCAGAGATCCGTTAGAGGATGATCGCCGGAGAATACGCAGGCTGTCACTCCAGGAGCGAGACTTTGGCAGCCTCTTCAGCAGCCGTCCCAGCCGGCGCGACACCTGTCCGAAGCAGGCGCTGCCGACCTCCCCTTCCGAATCACCTCTGACCTCATCCAGATGCAGCGACACCTGGCCGAGCAACGACCTGCCCATGCCTTCGACTCCCGCCGACCCGACCCCCCTCTCTGCCTCCACCTTGGTGTCCTCCTGTCCCGAGACGAGAGGTGCTATCTGTGCCATGGACGGAGCATGGTGGCACCATCCGGCAGGCACCGTCCTGTGCGCGTAGCCCTCGCTGGTCCTCCTGTCCTGCCCCCGGCCGCCCCTGTCCCTCTGAGGACTGCCCCAGCGCCAGCCCCCCCAGTTCCCCCCTCTGCCATCCCAGCGCAGCCACTCTGCCACCGGTGCCACGCTCCGAATAAACAGCCCCCTCTCCACTCGCTCTGCCACCCCTCCACCTGTACTCCTCACACGCTCCCTAATGCTCTCTACTTGCCTCACACTTTTCTCTTGTGGTCTGCACCTGCCCGGTCCCCCTCACACCTCAGCGTGCCAACATGAGCCCGAGATCTCTTCTGTACTACTTGTTCCTCTCTAACGTCTCTCTGTTATCAATGCTCTCTCATCCTCTCTCCCCTCTTTCTCTCTCCCTCTCTCTCGGTCTCTACTGCAGCACCCACACACTCTGCAGCAACAAACAGCCAGCTTAAAGAGACAGAGACCCCCTCACAATCCTGATAGCTCCTCTATTCCCCTCTCTTTCCAGCAACAGGAGCCTTTCTCCTTTGCGCTCCCTCGGCGGCTGACTGTACACAATTCATTCAGTAAAAGGGAGCAGATCTCCATACAACAGAGCAGGAACGTCACACACACCACTGCAGAGGTGGTTACAGACGCTGCTGCCTCCTCTCTTCTCCCCCTTTTCTGTCTCCTCGGCGTGAAACCCTACAGCGCCGGTTGAGGGGAAGTGAGTCAGCCATCCTGTCTAACCCCTCAACACTGACATATCTTGTCAGTTAGAAGGACATGCATCACCTCAAGTGAGTGTGTAGGGGTGCTCGCATGTGTGGGATGAGGTGATGCGCAGTCCGACGGTTATTAATATGCACTGTGAAAGAGGAGAGGAGAGAGCGAGAGAGCTACTGGGAGTTCTGCTGCCCTACTTCTTAAAACTGAAGAGTTTGGAGGAACAGGATGTGCTCCCCAGTTTCACTCACAAGCATGACATAATCAATGGCACCAGAAGGTTAAGCTCTGATGTCACCACAGGTTTCACTGCAGCACAGAAGATGACGTTATGCGCTTTTTTAAAGAATGCAAAAAGGTGAAGTCACTCTGGACAAACGTGTTTAAGAATGTCTTTGTCTTTGTCCTCTCTGCCCTCACCACCTCTTCCTCTGCAGTCCTCCTATCACTATTCACCAAGGGCAAACTAAATATAGCCTGGTTGAAAATCCCCACTGTTCTGCCATACATACAGCTGAGCAGCAATACACAGTGAGGAGAGCTGAAAACACCATTCAGGTCTTTCTGCAAAAACAAAACTCTGATTTGCATGCCCTATTTTGTCGCTTCTATTTTTTTTATCAAGGTTAATTCATGTTAGGCAGTGGGCGACCGGGGTGAAGACTGTTTCCATGAAGAGACTGAACAACGCACTGAAGAGAAATGCTGTATAATAGAGGTAACTATATGGGCATGTGTCGATTCACATTGTGTTTGTTTTCCACTGAAGAAAAACGAGCTCTGAAGGAATGTTTTGGCTAAAGTCTAGTTAAAACTATATCCATCGCAGGTCTGGCGGAGCGGCAGCTGTGGTATGCCGGGACAAGAAGGTTATGACCCATTTAATACAACCTTCCTCCTATGTTTTCTTCTTCAGCTGTGAATGGAGCTTTGAGAGGACCAATGAAACGGTTCCCAAGACAAGGTCTGTATTGTGCCGACCAGGGGAAGAGGTAAAATCAGGAAGAGATGGTGTTTGAGGAAAAGGTGCATCCTCTAGAGAGAGGAAAGCCATGGGGCATAGAGAATACATCAGGGGGGTTACTGAGAGGGTCTGTGGCAAATGTGTTTTTGTTTGGGTGTGTGTGTGCATGTGGGGCTTCCTGGCGGCCATGTGTCAAAGCGAGTATCCCTCCCTGTCTCTGCGGTGACCAGCACTCGACCCCACATCTGCTGCTGCAGGGCTGCAGGGTCGCTCTGACAGCAACCGTCTACACTCTGCTTCCAAATATTCAAGAACAAATAGTTCACAAATGCCTTTTCTAGTTGTGAAATCTCCTGTGGAGCTCTGATCTCCGGAGCATTCACCTCTCCGCTCTGACACGAGGAGCAGAGACATGCAGGATAATATGAAGGATGAATAACAATCCAAAGTACACAGTGGAGGGCAGAGGAAGGGTGCAAGTCAATGCTAACACAGCCACTTTGAAAAACCTCTGGAGTGCCTGTTCACTGTATGTCTTCAATACTAAACGATTAGTTGATTGACAACTATGTCAATAATCTATTCATCAAGCAAAATGCCAGATTCGCAAATGTGATGATTCATTGTATTTTACTGTTTTATATCATAGTAAATGCAAATTTTGTATTTTTGGTCAGATGGAGTAAACAGGGATTCCATGTTGAGCTACATGAAATTGTGAATGGTATTTTAATTTATTGATTAATTGCAAAATGATATTCTGAGTCAGAATCAGAGAATTCATTTCCATCTTTCCCAGTCCATAAACCCATACATACAATACATACAATATCAATAACACTAATAAATTAACTTATTATTATAATTATTCAATATTATTTAATAATGAATTTTAATTATCACGTAAGAGCTTTTCTTTATCACCTAGAAGGTAAAACTTCATAGGCGTATAAAAACATAGTTAACTACTAACAACTAATATAGTTGGAAGCAAATATATCAACATTCTTTAGGTGTTTATTATGAGTTTTTGGACAATTATAACTCGTACTATAAAGCATTCATAACTGATAAACAGTTGATAAATCACACTGTATAACATAGCTCTATTCATATATAATGATACTCTACCGCACATGAACAAATCCTTACAGCACGTTATGAGGCATCTATTAACTGTTTAAATCATCAAATGGGTCTAAAACTGTTTATAAGTGTTGATAAGACATTTATAAACCCTATAAGCCAGTTAAAACCCTAACCCTAAGAATGTGCTTACTACTGCATCAATCAGTCATCTGGTCCTTAGGTGATAAACTGGGAGGGTCAACTATGCAGGTGGAGATTGTGTCTGTACAGTCAGAGGAGACTGAGAAGATGAGAGGACCATGACCAGCATGTCAGAGCCCTGGTGCCACGACAGCACGGCTCCCTGAAAGCTTTAATTAAATATTAATCTGACGTCTGACTCTGTCTGCCCGTCTGTAATCCCAACCTCTTCATCCCTGAGACATAATCCCATGGAGGAGACACCCAGAGCTGGAATTAAGGAGGCTGCCATTCCCCTCCCTCCCTCCCTCCTTCACTCCCTCTCTGCCTCCTTCCTGCCATCCGTGACCGACATCACAATTTGGAAAGATGACAAATCAAATCATAAGACTTATAAACAACAAGCAGTGGTAGGATATGACCCAAATCTACTGTACGGATTTATATAACTGTTGGACTTTCCGGTACAGTTTGCACAGAGTCTCTTTAGAGTAACGTTGTTGTAGTAGTTCTCATTCTTTCTGTGTTCTATACTGTGTTTTCTGCGCATATAACAAAAGTGTTTGACTTTTGGATGAGTGAAAGTGGAGTAAATAAACTGAATAGGCTAGATTAGTGTCAGTAAAGCAGACATTTAGAGCTCTTAGATGTCTAGACTGTCACTTCTGACATAATCTGACATTTTGATGATATGAGTTATTACTTTGTGCCACATTAGAGCCTGGTGTCACATATGGCTCTCATCTTTATGTGTGTAGTTTATTTATGCAAATATTGTGTGAGTGATGCTGCATGGACATACCATAAATCAGTCTCCCACAAGGAGCAATACAGATTTAAAAAAAAGTTAAATAAAAAGCACAAACTCGGACGAACGCCAGCAGTAGGAATAAATTCAGAGGATTATGAAAAGCTCGGGATAGATTGACAGATTCCACTGTAGGGCAAGGCCACATCACAACAGCGCCTGCGAGCACTCGATTGTCCCAAGGGGGAAGAGAGCTGCGTAGCTGTTTCTATAAGCTTCATATGCAACAAAGCCAATGCATCTACAGGGAGGGTTATAAATTAAAGACAGACAGAGGGAGTGAGGCACACAGCGAGACAAAGAGACAGAATGATGGTTGTTTATGGTTGCAAGGCCTCCGTCTCTCACTCCCTGTCATTTGCTGGGTGTAGTTGAAAGAAGAGCATGCGTGTGTGTGTGTGTGTGTGCCGTTGCTATTTTGGCAGTTTGGGTTGCGTCTCTCCCCACAAAAATACCCTGAAATGCCTAAATTTGTATTGCTTGTCATAAATGTCCTGGTGACCCCCGTGGCTGGTTACCGCACTCACCTCTGATGTATTCCCAGAAAAGGGAGCGGAAAACACGGTTTGATCTAGAGGGCAGCAGCTGGCAGCAGAAAACTGGAGCTAATTAGCTTGATCCATAAAGAGACTAGTGGAGACACAAAGTTCTTGGGTTGTAATAAAAACTCATGACTGTGCATGTGTGTTTCTCTGTGTATGTGTGTGAATAGTGCTCCAGTAATCTCTGCTCTCGCTCCACTGACTCTTGCTGATAGCACACTAAATCAGACAGCTCTGCAGTGCTGGACAAACTCCTGCTCTTTTCCCCTATCCCTCACTTGCACCGGCTCTCTTTCCTCCCCATCACTCCTCGTGTTCTGGCTCTCCGTCTCTCCTCATTCATATCACCCTGCCTCCCTCCACCTCTCCTCTGATTCTTTCCACTATTTTTGTCATCCCTGTTTCCAACTACTTGTCATCCTTTCCCTTTCTTGTGCCATTTCCCCTCAGCTCTGTTCCTCCATTCTTTATCCGCCCCTTTATTCCCTCACTCCTTTCCTCTCTTCAGTTCCTTTATCTCACACTGCTCTGCAGCCGCAGCCTCCCTGTGACAGAGTGCTGCTGACACAATGCCAAGTCAGCAGCCGCACACAATCACACACACACATACGCAGCACGCATGCATGTACGGTATGTGCACAGAGAAGTCAGCACACACACACACAAACTCTTCAGCTCCCCGCAAAAGGTGTGTGCGTACATGTATATACTAAAGCCAGATTAAACACATATCCAGACTGCCAGGTGAAATTGGCTTGACCCAAACTCTGTGTCCCCGAGCTGTGCAGGTGGGAGTGATGTCATCCGAGCCTGAGCAGCTCCAGACTTATCAGGCACAAAGAATGTAAAAAGTTTTAAATTGCCTTTAAACAGGCCCTAAAATGCACAACGATGCTGCTTTCAGTGTCTCTATCACATCTGTTCGCCTCCTGGAATAAATACTTAATGTTCTCACATCCTAATCCATCTAAAACACATCAGTTCACACACACACTCACAATTGAGTGTGAGCTTTAAAGACATTTCTATTTTGCTTCTGGATTTCACCAATGTGCTGCTGTTAATTCCAATATCTTTCTTTCACTCTTTGAACCCAGACTGCAAATCCCAGGGTGAGAGCACTGGGAGGCGAAGCTGGGAGGACAAGATAATGGGCTTTCCATGGAAGGCTTTTGGCTGTGTGTGTGGAGCAAAATGCTTGGAAATGTCCTTCGCTGTCACACTGGCTCAGTCACAAAGTCACAAGCACACTCTCTTGTGTACAAACACACAGCCACTATTATGGAAGATTATAGCACCCGGCCACTTGTGCCCTTCATCAAATGTTCTCATACAGAGCCAGAAATATCATAAAGTCCTGTATGAAAATATATTATATGTCATATAATAAAGCTTAATACAATCGACCACACAACTGAAAGTATTGTGTACCATTAAAGATTTTGGACTCACATAGTAACAGTGCCAACTGGTTATCAGTACCACTTATTTCCAGTGGACATGGACAAAAACTCTCTCGATATATATCTGAAAACTTGACTTACTTTGACACTTGAGTGCCTGTGCAGTGATCTGACGGCTACAGGCGTCGCACCAGTCCCGCGTACACGGCTTGGATTCGAACCGGTGTCCTTCGCCCCTCTCGGTCTTCACCCGTGGGTCCACCCCACGGGGAAAGATGGACCAGGCCTCCCTGCGGGGAGGCTCGGTGCGGGCCAGTCTGACGACTCCGGTCTTGCCCTGTGTGAGCCGCGGGAGACTGCCGCTGTCTCCCTGTGCTGGCAGAGGGGAGGAGATGCTCCGGTGTCCGCCGTCTCCGCTCCGGGTGTCCCGTCTCCCGTGAGGCGCGTCTCGGTGCCGGTGCGCTCCTTTGTGTCCATTAGTAACCGCTCCGCTTGGCATGACATTGATGCCCGACCTCTTGAGCGAAGCCCCCCTGCGACCACCTGTGTTCCGGTTTGAGTCAGAGTAAATGTTGCTGTTGCAGTCACTGTTAATGTGCCCCGTCTGACTTTGTTGAGACCCGGCTGCTGTGAGTCTGTCGCAGTCCGTGCTGCCCTCCTCTCTGTCCCGGTTCGGGCTACGTGGCGCCGCAGGGGCGGCGGGAGCTCCGCATCCTTCGCCGGGCATCCCTCCTCCTCTCGCCGCTGCTTCTCCCGCTGGTCCTGGAGACAAGGAGTGACTTCCAGACTCCCCCTCAGCAGTGACTGACCCGCATTCCCCTCCGCTCCTCCTGAACATCATCTTCTCCCAGGAAGATTTCCTCGGCAGGGTGATTTTCTTCCTGCCGCCGGCCAGTCTGAACAGCAGCGGTTCCGAGTCCAGCGTGTGCGGACCCGGGTGCTGCCCCACCACACTCACAGACGCCATTATCCTGTTCCCTTGTAATGCGTGTGTGTTTGGCTGTTTGGAGTGTGTACTAGCGCGTGTTTTCACTCCGTGACCTGAATGTAAACTCAACTCACGCCCGCGACAAGCGTGTAGTAGTGACGCAAGGGATCTGACAGCTTTAAATGTCGTGAGCGCGCCTCCTTAAAAGCGACAGGAGCGCGCACTAATCCCTCGTTCATACTAGATACTATTGGCATTATTTGATGTATTATTAACCAGGTAATCGGTTAACAACACTTAACTTATTTATCTTTTTAGCTGCTTTTAGTCACTACTGCTACTGAATTTAGTCATTTCTGAATCCAGGCAGACTACAGGGTCTGGCATAAACTACAAACTTACTCAAATGAATGAATCAAATCTCAAATGAAAAGTCTGTAGAGAGCTACCATAGATCACAAGTATGACACACTGACCCATTAATCAGGATTTAGGTTTACTATTTAACTTGTACATACTCTACCAAGATTTTCAAAAGATGTGGTATGGACAAATATTAATTTTATTTTTTTGCATATATTTGAGAATTGAAAGTCAGCTTGCAAATGTAGTTAATTTCTTTCTAGGTACTAAAGAGGACATGGACAGTAGTGTTTCAACCAATTACCTAATTAAATTGATGCGGAGGTGTTTTACATTATTATTACATTATGCATTGAATAGTGGCATGATTTAGAGCAGTCTACTGATAAAAACACAACAGCACACTTGTTTGTGTGGGTTTAGAACAGGAAAGTTCAAAGATTTTCCACTTTGCCAAGAGCACGTCATATGAGCTGCATAAAACCACAGAGTCAGTTGTGCTCGTCCCCCCCAACTAAACCAAGAAAGCCCCTGAGAACGCCCACACTACTCGCAGGCTGAGAGAAAAACTTTCAATTTCATTCTTGGTACTTTGCACTGTCACAACAGCTCGCTTGTTTTCTGTTCAGTTCCAGACTTCACTCCTCCCCGCAACAAATTTGAGTAATTGACTACTGACTGAATATGAGTGTACTGTTGTTACACACTCATTTGTGATCTTACTAACTTTTCAGAACATGGTGATTCACCCTCACAGGGGTAAGCTGCCAATGTAAACATACAAGAAAGGACATGAAATGGTTTTTACTTTCACTTTTCAGCCTCTCGTCAAATGAGATAACAACCTTCCCCTAAACTAAAGAAAGAGATGAAAGAGATTAAAAATATAAAAAAATGTATTAGTACGTTAAGTTTTTTCTCTAACCTTATAAATCACATGTGATCCCTTTAAAAACAAATAAACCCTGGGATTTCCCCACAATGTGAACCACACTGGCTAGTGTTACTGCTGTTAATTTGCTGTACTGTCACTTGACTGTGTACTTCTGTTAAAAAGGAGACACTGTGGTGAGAGCAGAGTTTCCCTGATTTGGTTTCTTCTCTTTTACAGATAAAATACAAAGAATAACTTATCACTCTAGTCAAACATCAACAGAAAGACAGACAAATGTCACAACATCACTACAGAACTGTGTGCTTGGAGAAGCTGTCAATCAATGATGTAATCAATCACTATTCATTCAATCAACACACAATGATAACCTTGAAGTAAACTTAAAACTGAAGTCACATGAAACCATTTGAATGATCAAGCATTAGAAAAAAAGACAGCAGACATCCCAAGCCTTGAACAAACAGGACATATGAGTGACAGACACACACACAGATATCGTGTCAGTCTGGTTAAATTAATCATTCCAGGTTCTCCAAATTCCGCAGTTTCTTCTGTGGGACAAAGAGGAAACACGGCCTGAGAAAAATACTCTAGCAGCTGACTTTGCATTCATTTTGCTTTATCCTGACGGTCCATCACTGAGGCAGCCTATTCGAAATACAATAACACTAAAGGCATTAATGAGGTTTGTATTGAACTGCTGTACTCAGTCGCCAGCCACACACACACACACACACGCACGCACGCA
>CAFUXE010000264.1:168816-179491 GCA_903364295.1 Serranus cabrilla
ATGCTGGGGGACAGAGACAGATTTATTAGACAGAGAACTAGAAATATATTAACATACACTTGAGAAGTAGAAAGCCATCGGTAGGATATTGAAAACAGAATAAGTCCTAGTTGTCAGTAGCACATAACATATACAGTACAATACATCTTGAGGTGGAAGAAGTACTCAAATATTTTACAAAATATGTAAATAAATAAATTATATATATATATAATAAATATATTTGTCAATTAGAAACACCCCAGTGTTTTTTCTTCATCACATAACATAGCTTAGCTTAATACATAGTAATACATCAGATTTATATTTTAAATTATCTAAATTTACTGGTAATCAACATTATTAGATTAATGACCAAATTAACAACTAACGCTAATATATATTAGCCACACTAAGCTCTTAACGTTAAAGAAATGTTCACAGTAAGCCTCCACAACGTTAGTTATAACTAAGTTAGCTAACATTAACTAATTTACATAATTATGCTCAGGTGAGTTTTTTTGCGTTAGCTTGTAACTTATGTAACAAACAGCCAGCTCGTCGACTGTTTACTTTAATAACACACTAGTTTACGATTACCTAAGTCTGTTAGTTACTAACGTTATTTAGCTGGTTAACAACTAACAAGTTTAGCTAACTGTTTACCAAGTCCATTGAACTGACCGGAGTGTTAGCTGAAATGTTGCTGTTAGCTTACCTGGCTGCTGCTGCTGCTGTTAGCCGTGCTCTACTGACGTTAAATCAGTAAACTGGTATCTTGCAGGCTGACGCTGCACAGCTGTTTGGTTTCGAAATAAACGTCAGTCTTGTCTGTCACAACCTGAAATGCTCTATAGCCTGACGGAAAAATCCAACAAACTTGAAAACAAAATACGCCTACGTGTGAAGCTTCTTCCGTGGTGAGAAACACTTGCATCGCTTCCAGAGGATTGGCTGCTGTCTGAACAGGTACAGGTACACGGAGGACCTGCGGCTATACAGGTATGATGACAGTTTCCTTATGTTTCCTTCTTACGTGGGTTCCCGTGGTTAACGAGATTCACCAAAGGCAGCAGCTGGCAGCATTACATGGCAGAGGCGGATTTAGGAAGTGTGTGCTTCTGCCTTGTTATAAATGACGGCGGAAATGAAGCGAAGTGCACACTTGACAGTTTCAATCTCTGCCTGAACTTCCGTCTATGTTACGGTAAACGAGCGTGTAGGACTCAGGCATCCCAATAAACCTAAAGAAGGATATAGGAGAAATACGCTTTTTAGTTTAAACAAGTTTGAACTGGGAAATAAGACTAGAGATAAGAGGACTAGAGCAACATGCATTTTTGTTTATTGCCCATTTTTTGCTCTTTTCTTTAACTTGCTCAGCTTATTCTGTGTTTGTCTTTTTTGTCTATTTATGTTCCTAAGTGCATTGCAAAACCTGAGTCAATTTCCTTGTATGTTGTTGCAATAAAGCCTACTCTGATTCTGATTCTGATTCTGATTAAAGTCCATTTAAAATGAGTGAACCTACACCAGTTTGATTGACATACCATCAAGTGCACAATAAAAATAAAAATTAAAAAACAGGAAAATAAATTAAACAATATCTGTTTTTGCAAATTTCCTCTTCTTTTGTCTTGAGATACTTAACCCAAACATGTATTGAGCTTTATAAATGTGCAGATGTGATTGTGTTCCCATGTCCCCGTAGTAGAGTCACCATGAGTCCTGTAAGCATGTCAGTATAACTGTCTTCAGGATGTGTGTCTGGATCACTGCAGTCCATCTGTCTCTCTGCTGCTAAAATACAATTTGATATAACACTAAATAGTTTAGAGGTGATATAAAAAAAAAAGAAGGTGTATAGCCCTTTATGAATCATTGTCAACTAAAATCACATGGATCACATATAACTTTGACCTGACTGACTGATGGATCTGGACAGATAAGAATATATAAGATAGAAGGTGGGTTTATGTGCATCTTATGCAGGTAATTAGAAAATTTGTAGTTTACTGCATATTTCTTGAGGGTTGTTAAATTCATGTTGTAGGGATGTACTAATCCAAGTTTTTCTCTCCCAGTGCCAATTGCACTCATTCATTACTGACTTCAAATATAATGTTGGCTATGGCTAACCCAGAAGATGCTATTAGGATTATGAAATGGGCTTTATGCTGCATTCATGTGGTGTTGAAATCGGAAAAATGTGTTCCCTACTTGGAAAATTGAGGTCGGAACAATGACTCAGAAAGTTGGCCAAAATTTGGTACACACCTTGCCGGGTTGACGTCATATTATGCAGAAATGGTGGGTAAGTTGGGTTGGTGCCACAAAACCTTTTCTTTATTCATGTGTCAAATATATACTTTTTTGCTAACATGTCATTTGTAAAAAAGCATTTTGCTAGAACGGTTAGTTGCTGTCCACAAAAATTTACCTACGTTAGTTATAAAAGTTATTTATTGGAATGAACCCTGATAAAATGTCAGGTAAAGCAATATTCAGTCATCAATGTGTTGTTTAAACGCTCTAAGCTATAAAATATAAAACATATTTTTGTAGCATCCATCCACAAATGGTAGTGGAAAGTGCGACGAGCATGTGAATGCAACATAAGACTAAATATTTTTGAATGAGGCTCCATTACGTTACTTTTTTTAAGTGAGCATATACAATGCAAGGATGGTCTGCTGTTAGATACTATTGATTGATTTTGGAGCTAGACATTTTACCAGGGGCAAAAAGTCAGAATCCCTGCCACTGCTGCTCCATTTTTTTTTTTACTTTTTTTTATTTTTATGAAAGTGTAAAACCACCTAAACTACTGGAGTACCTCTTTAACCTCAGTTTGGTTTGGGGCTTTTTTTGTCTACACAGCTAAAGAAAGTTTTGCTTCCTGTGGATGATGATGGAAACCCCTCAGTTTGTGATTCACTTTTACTTTTCTTTGTAGATTGTGTAGATTCTCATGGTGGTTTTTCTAATATCAAAGATTCTCTAAATTATGTTTTTTTAAATCAATACAAACATCAAAGCATTCAAGAATCTTTATAGCAAGCAATGTTTATTAAAAAACAGATCTACTACAAGAACTACACATAGAATTATATAAGGCCTATTTGATTAAACTACTATTGCTATTACTGTACAATATTGTACCAAAAAAGAGTGTACCTCTGTAATGTACAACATTGTATATACAAAGTACATCTGAACACAGGATTCTCCAGTAATACAGAGACAACTATAAATAGATTTGACATTACAGTCTTTTTTTTAGTTCTGCTGTTTTCAAATGGACACAAAAATGCATATTTAACAATATTCAATTCTGACAAATCATCCCCACACAGTTAGTCCACACGCAAGCCAAGTTGTTCAAGTGCACGATGATTGATTTGAGATCGAAGAGGGTCCCAGCTCCCCTTAACGGCACAGCCGGGACAAAACACACCAACCAACCACATGCACGTCTGTATGTGTGAGAGTGTGTGTGTGTTGATACGGGGAGTTCGTTTCTCCAACAAGCAAACACACACACAGTCACAGTCCCTCCAGTTGTCATGATGAGGTAAGAGCAACACAAATACACCAGGTATACACGAACAGTATACAGAGATAAAAATAACAAGTATAATTCATTACCTGGTAGAGAGCATACAGGAATGCAGTATGTGCTGTATTTCTGGGAGAAGGGGAAGGCGTGGGGGATATGAGGACGCCTCTATAGTTCAATACTGTTTCAATAAAGTGAAATAAAACAAAAAAGGAATCATTCAGTTTACCCTGAATGGCATTTGTCCACTTTTGAAGTCAGTGTTTGCAAAATTATTCACATAATTCATCATCAGATCTTACATCGCAAAGACACGTTCTAGCAAATATTATAATAAAAATCAAATTTTAAGTCTGCTGATTTGGGATTTCTGGTCCTCTTTCTACTTAAAGGGATAGTTTAGATTGATTTAAGTAAGATTGTATGAGGTACATATCCTAGTCAGTGTATTATCTACAGTAGATGGTGGTCAGTATGCCCCAAGTTTGGAGAAGCAGACAGGAGTACCGGCACAAAAACTAAGCACTGCGCTGTTGAACGCAGGGGCAGCAGTGATTATCAATCAGTTAAAGTGTAATTTATATTTAGAATATTTTCACTGCTTTTCTTTGCTATCAGGCAGCCCTTTTCAATGAGGAAATAAAGCTGTTATATTCATCTATGCTCTCTTCAGAGCCACCAGCCACACAGGAGTTGCTGGTCTATCGCTGCCCCGATAAGTCAGTTTGTTTGTGTTAATGTTTGATTTTGGTGAATCTGAGCTAACCCTTAAAAACACCAAAGTCACACATTAACACAAGCAAACTAAACCATCGAGGCAGCAGAGACCAGCAACTAGTGGAGTCTGGTGGCTTTGGAGGGAGCATAAATAACGGCTTTAGTTCCCCGACAGAAAATGCTGTCTGACTGCAGGGTTAAGCTGTGCAAACATTCTAAATATAGCGTACATTTAAGTTGATATCAACATTTGGCTGCTGCCATTGCTGAGCTTTTGTGCCGGTACTCCTGCCTGTTTCTCCAAAATGAGAACCAAAAGAACCTCATGCAACCTCACTAAAAAAAATATGAAAAATCCCTTTAAAGCTGGTTCGCCACTGGTGTTGTGACTGAAGATGAGACACCTGCAGGGTTTCCATCTGGTCACTCAGTGCATATTTATTCACTAAGGTTGCTGGTACTCCAGAACATGGGAGAAGTGTTTTCCTATGTGTCTCCACACAGTTGCTGTTGGGCGGCATCCCTTTATGATGGGTGGGGGGTGAGTTGCTTACATACTCTACATCCACGCATGCTCACACAGGCACACACACACACACACACACATGCACACACCCCGACAGCTACACAGTTCAACATTTTACCATTACAGATTCTGAGCATTAATTAACAACTGGAAACATAAAGTAACAACAAAAGCAAACTTTGCTTAAGAACGCATTGGATGAGGTGGTTGGTTGTGCTTCTATCTAAACACACTCAAGAGGATCCTCAGCTCCATGCTTCCAGTTATCATCATGATTATTAAACATACATACACACCATTAGAATAATATAACCCTTTTTACTGTTAAGTCTGAAGTATATAGTTAAAGGAGCAAGCTGTAACTGTGTGAAGTTGTCCTGTGGCCTGCAGATATATAGACTGATGCAATCAGCCAGCTCGCCATAGTGGCTGCTGTCTATGGCCCCAGCATGCAAGGAAAACCTGAAAGGCGTTTAGCTGCCACAAAACACCAACACACACACATCTGGAGAGAATATGTGTGTATGTGTACAGTCCAACATTGCCTATAAAAATGCTGGGTTTCAGTGGTCCCCTACACACATAAAAGAGCTGCAGGAGAGAAGCAGCGTAATGCCTCAAACTACCAGCTGTATTGCTGTATGTGTATTTAGAATTATTGTGGGCCATGTTCGGTTTTGAAGAACACTGTTCCTGCTATACTCCTGTTGCGGTACTGAACAGTAATAATAAAAAAAAAAAATCACCAACATATCAAACACTGGAGGAAGAGATAAAATAAAGCTCTCGATCACATGACTTACACTGATATTTGGCCCAGTTTTCTTTCTTTTCATCGTCATCTTTCATCAAGTCCACCTTTATCTCCCCGTCTTCCACTTCTGAAGCAGCAAGTCAGTGTGTTTCGTTTCTACACAGAGTGAGAGCTTAACATTTCACAGTCTATTCTTAGGAATCAAACACTCCCTTCCAGTCCGCTAGTCATGGGTCATTAAAAAGTAAAGAAAAAACTGTCATGTCTACTATACAAAAATCAAACAGTGCTTTTTGTTCCTCACTTAGATCTGTGTGTAAAAGGCAAGTAACACTCCTGCACGCCCACTCAAACACAATTTCAAACATCACAAACTAGTGTATGTAAGCTGTACGTCTTCAGGTGTCCATCCTGAGTCCTGTTCCCTTGTAAAAAAGAAAATGAAAAAAAATCCAGTGATGCCTGGGATCTCTGCGGTGGCAAAAGAAAAAAGTCTTTGAAGGGTGTTCACTAACCTACGCCCTCTGATAGTTGACCTGCAGTGAGCAGAGCTGCCAGGAGAGGGCTGAAAACGCTCTGAAGGGAACACGGCGTCTTAAGAACTCGCCTGGACACCGAGAAGTGAATGCTACACGTGAGTAGTGGGTTAGGTCTTGAAGTGCTTTCTGCACCTGGTAGAAGAGCTGTAAGAATCAAAGAGTTTGTAAGGATCAGCATTGTGGGTCAGATTGAGAAGTCCTAAGCCGGGCAGGATTTGTCGTTAGATTGGGGTGGAGGCGGAGGAGGAGGGGTGTGAGGGAGAGAGTGTGTGTGGCCTGTAAGTGGAGGAGGAGGTGTGGGGGGCACAGTAGAGGTTGGGGAACCCATGGCTGGACTGCCAGCTCCGCTCTTCGGGAACACCACCGGCTTGGGCCTTGTTGCAGGGGGGCGCAGCTCTCTGAAGGAAGGTACGGAGGAGGAGAGGGAGGAGGAGGAGAGGCAGGGGGAGGTGGCAGAGGGCAGGGGGCTCCGCGCCTGGCTCTTGGCCGGGCGGAAGGAGGAGGGCACGTCGCTGGCGGAGGAGGCGCTGCGCTGCAGTGGGTGGCCGTGTGAGGAGCACCCCTCGCTGTCCCGCAACAGACGGGAGTGGAGTGGACTGGAGGGCTCCGAGGCTCCTCCCCCTCCTCCTCCTCCACCCACACCTTTCAGCTGCTCCAGCGTGTCCAGGACAACGTCTGGGGCGTGTGTGTGTTTAGAGGTGCTCTGTCTCTCCAGCTTACTGAGCTCGCTCAGTGCAGAGCTCATCGCAGCCTCAATGTCCTGCAACATGAGAGGCAGACAGAAAAATGTTACCCCGGCACATCAATACCTAAAAGCAGCATATGGAGGTGTCAGTGATGTGACCTGTACCTGTGAGCTGTGCTCCACCTGGGCTATGACCTCAGGGTCCAGTGGTCGGTGGTTGCTGAAGCTCTTAGAGCGCCCTGCTGAGGTTGTCTTGCGCAACTGTGGACTCTCCACCTGAAACGTTCACAAAGCCCTCAATGAAACGCCTCCAAAATGAACACAAGTGTGAATTCTCATTAGCTGGGATCACAAATGCAAGTGCATGAGAAGAGATTAATGAACTCCACGGTCTGCTCACTGAATTAATTTGTTGAAGTAAATGCTACAGTACCTTGGTCTTGAGAGAGGAGTGGCGAGTGACTGAGTTGAGGATGCTGTGAGCGCTGACGGGTCTTTTGTCTCCAGCGTCTTTCACCAGAGCGCTGCCAACAGGAAGAGAAGCGGTCCTCACCCCTCCTCCTCCTCCTCCTCCCCCTCCTCCCCCTCCGCTGGCTCCTGGACTCGTACTGTCGCTCTCTGAGCGAAATGCTCTGCGGATGCTCCCGGACTCTGGGCGTTTCCTCAACCTGGATGAGAAGTGTTTTAGTAATATGACTTGCTGTGTTGTTGTGATGCAGTTGAAGGGGATAATCAACTAAAAAAGTCAATAATAATTAAATAACTCTTAATTTCTTTGCCATCTTAATGAGTCCAATAATGAAACAGTCATGGTTTTATCAAGTATAAGGTTTAGCACTACATGTTGTGGTGTTTTTTTTTCATTGTTTGTTTGTTTTTATTGTTTTTCTTAATCTGGACTGGATAAAAGTTCAATTGAATTGATATCAGCTGAAAATTAAAAAGTTACAAATGAACATATGCGTCTGAGACCCACTTGTTCAGGTTGGCCAAGTAGATGTCAGCCACATGAGCCCCGGTAGGAGAGGCAGCGCTGCCACGAGTCGACACTCTCTCCTCCAGCAGGTCCCTGCTGTCCACGTCAGGCTTTGGACTTCCCCGGCCCCCGTCAGACCTGAAACAATCAAGCAAAGAGTTTTATGAGCGATGCTGTGCCGCCGTCTCTCACCAAGCCAACAGAGGGGGACTGTCTCTCTCACTGACTCATTACTTCTGAAACACAAAGGGACACTCGAGGGCTACTTTGCTTTAATTAACTGTTGTGCTGTTGACGGTAACTCTTGACTCATTCACAAACAGGCCACAGTAGAATGATTAAAACTGTTGGTCTAAATGAGTAACAAACACTCATCCAGGCAAAGTTTTTCCAAAGCCACAAAGAAAAGTATCAGCCAAATCTCCCTATTAAAAGGATAACAACTTCAGTTACACATTCTTATCTTGGCAGTTGCTAATCTAGATAACATTTCACTCACCACCTCTGGGTTTGAGAAACTCTGGCATGAATACAACAAGCGTGATCTTAACACACTTTCTTTTTTGATTCCAGTGTAGTCACAGAAAGTATTCCCCTCTAACTCCCTGCAGCATCACAAGTATTAAGAATCCTCACACTTGTGTCAACAAAGCACTCAACATGAAAAGCTGACAAGGAAGTTGATCTGCTATGATATGCAGTTTGCCACGCATCATGACAGATGAACTTCCTTAGCTACGGGGACTTCCAGTGAACTGCTTTCTGTGTTTGCTTTAGGTCAGGTTAGAGAACAAGTGTTTTTTCTTTGATGTTTTCCTGTAAAAGGCTGTTTGCTGTTGGCCAGCGTTTACATTTCCCAAATGTCTACAACAGAGACATATCATGATCAGTATAATATACCTTTTCATTCTCTAATGCAGATATTAGATGCAGACTTGCAACTTGAACACATCTTACGTGTCTTGAACCACAATGTACTGGTGTGGCACCAGTCCGTCCACTCCGTTGTGCCGTCCCTCCCACCAGTCGTCAGAGGCTCGCTGGTACAGAAGCAGAGACGCTCCCTTCTTGAACGAAAGCTCCCGGCTAGTCCGACCGGAGTAGTCGAACCGCGCGATGGCTTCGAACGGGTCTGACTCTGAAACAGCCAATGAGCCTGAGATTCAGAGGAAGGTGGACAGACACGGGACGTGGCGGAGAAGCAGGGGGCAGCAACAGATGAAGGAGGAAACAGAGGTGGAAGAGAGAGGAAGCCAGATTAGTGCAGAGCAGGTTAGTGCAGCTGTGTTTGGTGACTGCACAAATGTTAAAATGGCTGATTATTAACAAAGCAGCATAATAAACTTGTTACTGGGAGAAAGATGTGAGCTGTTTTAAATGGTTAAAGCCTTAGTAACTGGTGAGAAAAGCAGGATGAGATTTCATAAACTGGTGGCAAGAATGACTTCATCACAGTACAGTATACAAAGTGCATGTATGGCATACACGTTTGTGTGTGTGTGTGCGTGTTTTACGCACCATCTTCGCTGTTGTGGATCACAGAGACGGTGTCAGGCGCCGGCTCCTCCACAAGGGGGGGCTCACAGTGTGGGCTGTCACTGAGGTGGACACAGAGAGCAGATGAGGTTAGAGGACACAAAAGTCTCAGACTGACAACATGTGCTGATGACTCACAGCCTGACCTCATATTTCTCTATTCAAAGCGCATAAGCTCACACTGTGTGCACCACACCACTGCTTAGCGGCGAGATTATTACCCTGTTACAAACCTCTGCACTGCTTGAAGTACGCATTATGTTCAAAACGTCTGACTCCGTCTAGATTTTACGTTAGAGCTGAAATTAGCTGCATGCAGGGTCACATGACGCCATGTCACTCCTAAGAAAACTGACCGGACAGTAAAAAGAAAGTCTTTGAATTATAAAAAATAAACTTACTTGAAAATAATAAATTGTTCAATTACATTTTCTATTCATTTTACTTTAAAAATATTCTCTACAGTGCCAGGAGCATAGCATTATAAATACATATGATTAAATGTGTTTTTGGCAAATTTCATCAAGTTTGCTAATAACCGAACACTGCCAGAATTAAAATCATGGTGGGGGAATGGTGAATGCTTAACTTGGAAACCAGTAACATATCTTGTTGGTTTAAAGGGGCATTTGGCTTTTATTTTAAGTGAGGTTTTATGAGATAATAGTCAGGTTGTCAGTATTGACTTGTACTCACAAGTGCACACAAGTTCCTGGTCTACTGTTGCTGTGATTAGTTAGTTAGTTAGTTTTATTGTGTGATTTTGGTGTCTTGAAGGCATAGTTCAGAATCTTTAAAGTCATACAATAACACAAACGTATTGATTGAGGCAGCAGTAGACCAGCGGGGTAAAATTGTTGTTTTTATCAAAGGAGGCTGGTGACTTTGAAGACAGCACAGATAAAAAAGGGCTTCAGTTTCCTGTGTGAATGGGCTATCAGACTGTAAGGTAGAGCGGTGAAATTATTCGGGGCTTTTGGCACATTCTTTAATGTGGTTTAACTGTGTTGCTTCACTGAAAAGTGAAATTCTGCTAAACTGAATCCATATTATGTCTGAGATTAAATACCCACTATACGTCTGTTTCAAAGAGTTCCAAATTCCCAGTAACAGTAAACTATTGCTGGTAGCTATGGTACAACAAAGCCAGTGCGATAATATCTTCGGTCTACAGTTGTACAGTAGAGACTCCGGGGTGACTTACAGTCTAAACAACTGCACTGACTAACAGTAATCATAATAACTGGTGCCGAAGCTTGTCATTACAGTAAAATTGACCCTTGTGTGCATTGTGGTGTGTGTGAGTGTGTACATGCTGTGCTCCGCCAGGCCGATGTGGTCAGGCGGGACTTTAATCTCCTGTGTGATGGAGGGTAAGCTGATCCTCGTGGCCCCCCGGCCCTG
>CAFUXE010000264.1:207132-223115 GCA_903364295.1 Serranus cabrilla
GATGACAGCTCGCAGCAACAGGAAGGAGAGAGGACTCCTCGTGGAAGATGAGAGGTGTGTGTGTGTGTGTTAATGCATCTGTGGGCCACAGTCTGAGCCATGTGGGCTCTCGTCAGGGTTCCTTGCACTCCGTGAGCTGGGAGCACAGGTCAGGGGTCAGGGGTCGCAAAGCTACCGGAGGGAGTCAGTCTCCCACGTCAACCAACTGGTGGAGAACACCTACAACAAAAGAGCTATCAATTTCACCTCTGACTAAAGCTAAAGTAGCTTTAACTAAAGCTGCGGCGTGAATCTACTCTTCTTCTCTCCCTGATGGAATAAAGGAGACTATTCAAAGTGTCTATTGCTAACACTTAGCCCTCCTGACACCAGCAGCCCTTTCCTGCCATCTCATGCTCTGATTCCTCTCCGGTGGTGGCACAGGCTGGGCTCTCTATGCATAATGAAAAAGGCTGCTTATCAAAAGTTAACTAGCTCCTCACCCATTTGCAGCCCCGGCCTGCTCTACTAACCCAGACTGGAAAAGGCGCTGACAGACTGTGTTGGGGGAGGGGGGGCGTCTCACACAGACTGGGGAGAGATGAGATTTAAATAAGATTACTGCTGCAGCCAACGATTATTACCCCCGCCAAGGAGGCCATGTTTTAGGCTTGTTTGTTTGTTTGCTTGTTAGTCAGCAAGATTACAGAAAGAACTATTGGCCTGATCTTCATGAAACTTGGATAAAAGGGTGCAGCATGGGCGAAGAAGAAGAACCCATTACATTTTTGAGTGGATCCAAATCACAGGCTGGATGCACATGTTATTCCTCACTTTTGTTAACATCATGAGATATTGATGAGGTCGGCCCTCTAGTTTTCATAATTAATCCATCTATAGTTGATTAATAAGCAAGCATTTTGATAATAGTTGTGTATTTAGATGCCATTTAAGTAATTTTTCAAGCCAAAATGCTAAAAGATTCTTGTTTTCAGCTTCTTAATTTGATACATTTGCTGCTTTTCAAAATATGAAAACATTTGTTCTTTGCAGCCCTCGTTTTTGTCTTCGCTTCTGCAACGCAGCTGTAGTTCAGCCTATCAAGAGCAGTAGTGTTACAATTCTCCAAACCTGCAGTTAGATTTAATTTTCAATTTCAAGGTGACATTTTGACTAAATTTTCATTTTTTTTCTCAGCACTGAGGGCTATACCAGTGTTTGATTAAGAAGTCTGCCTGCCATTTTGGGGGGTTATGCGGTCAAATATCATCGATCCTTGAACTTGGTTTTAATTTTGAGAATTGAAATTGAAAGCTTATTTAAAACTATTTCTGATTTAGAATTTAAACCATGACACCCTTAATCAAAAGTCATAAAATAGAAGCTGACGTCTTTAAATAGCTCCTTGTGTTAGAGAAACTGTGAATTTGCACCTACAGGATCTAACAGAGCGAAGCAGCGACTCCTCACATTTGGGAAGTTTGAGCCTGTGAATGTTTTTGCATTTTTGCTTGAGACGTCCCTGAACAATAATCAGTTATCAAAAGTCTTGACTAATTGTTTCAGTACTAAATGAGGTTACTTCCAATCTTATAATTCACTTGATGTGAAACAGGCCTCCCGGCTAATTTGTGTATGTGTGTACGTGTAGTTCATCCTCAAGGGTACCATCCACCTGGTGTCACCTCTATTTCCTGTCTCTGCTGGACACAGCCATCTGGGCCTCAGTCTGTTCCAACAGCCTTCATCTCTCTCTCTCTCCATCTCTCCACTCGCTCTCTCACTCACACACACACACACACGCCATAGGGATGAAAAGCATGACAGTAGAGTGACCTACGCCATCTGTCTGAGGAGGTATGGATAGGTATCAGACAAAAACGCACACCCATATTATGCCATCATGGACCAGCAGGAGAGACAATATTAAGCTGAGCGGTCCCACTGTGTGTGTGTGTGTGTGTGTGTGTGTTTGTGTGGGTGTGTGTGCAGTGTCTTTCCAGTGTTTCCAAATGACCAGTGCAGAACACCCCCCTTAATCAGCTTAGCAGCCAGTCAGGGGATTTGACTAATCCACAACACAAGCATGGGAGGGAGCCCACTGAGTGTGTGTCTGTCTGCGCGAGTGCTCTGTCTGACAGTGTGTGTAGCAAGTTAAATCAACCTCGACAATCTTGGACAGCGCTCTCTCGAAGCATCCAGCATTACAAGAATCATCCAAGACACGGGACTACTTTCATGCGGCGACAGATGGGCGTGGGACTCCTTTCATGTGCAGACACATCACTGGGTGGGTAGAGGTTCATTCCCATCTTTATTAGCAGGTTAACACCTGTCAAAATTCCACTGAATGAGTGACGCCGTGTAATGACTCCCTACTTCTGGATTAAACACTCATCAATCGTTCCGTCATCCCTTTTTTTTATTTTTTCCTTCACTCCTCTGTCAGACTTAGTCCGGTCAGCACCAATGACTCATGGAGACCTTGACGGCTTTGTGTGCGAGTGCGTGTGCATGTAAAGGCCCCCCTGGGGGAGGCATCAGCGCTTTGAAGCCTAACACAGTGTGTAATAGCCTCTCTCTGTCGCCTAATAGTTGTGCATGACAGCTTCTGTCACACAGCAAACTGCACACTCACACACATAAACCCCAGCGGGAAAAAGATGCATGATGCTAAACATGTGTACGTGACCGGTATGTATGCAGCACGCTCTTATCACTGCATTCCACGAGACGTCAGCGGCATGCCGAAAATGGCCAAAGGAAAAAAAAGGAAGAGAGATGGAGATAGAGGATAACAGTGAGATTTGAGAGGAGAGGGCGGGCAGCGGCACCGCGAGTTAAAGGCTGTATCTGCTGATGGCTGCCGATCCTTATCTGAGTGCCAATGCGAGGCAGACGGGCTGGGGGGAAAAGAGCAGGGGAATATGTTCCATCAGACAAAGGATGAGAGCGAGAACAGCAGTTGATAACATGAGATACTATCGCCGCATCCACCTTGAGGTCACATCGCTGCCGTCTCCAGCTACAGCCGCAACCTTTTTCCCCAGACGGAGGAGGGGAGGGGCGGGGAAAGAAGCTTTATGGGGCACGAGATGTAGTGATGCAGTGGAAGGAGTGTCAGGCACATGCAGATGTGGCCCATTTAAATATACAGTCTGTGCACATGTGTTTTTTTGATCCTGATAAATGTCCTTTGTTATTTTCACTTTTTATTTCTGCATTATCAAAAATTGCACCCACAATGGGCTTGTTGAAGGTTCGGGATACCTGCAGCATTATTGCATTACTGCTGAGACAATTAGCAGAATAATCAATGTGTCCATCAAAAGGAAAAGTAACAACAATTCTGATTAATTGCTATACTTGAAATATGACCTTGGGGTTTTATGCACCTTACATCCATGCCTTTCCAGATTCATCTGCAGCCTTGACAGTGGACATTGCTTAAAATATGGATGTTGCTGCATTGAAGCTACAAATTTGAAGAGATGGATGCTAGATGGATGGAAGCCAAATCCCCCGAGCCACCAAATGGTCACAATCTCCCCCGCTGTTTCCGAGTTATGTTGATGAATAATGTCAAGAAAACTGTTTTTGCAGTGAAGTTGACCTTTGACCTTTTGGACATACAATGTCACCTCTACATCATTTTATCCTGTTAGACATTTGTGTGAAATATTATTATAATTGGCTAATGAATTAACAAAGGCCAAAAGCCTGTTTTGTGAGGTTCCAGTGACTTTTGACCACCAAAATCTAATCAGTTCATGCTCGAGTCCAAATTATGTTTCAGCCAAATTTGAAGAAATCCCTCAAAGCCATTTGTGAGACATTGTATTCCCAGAATGGGACCCAGATGGACAACCCAAAATACGATGCCTCCGGACATAGCTGTCACCGGCATGGAGGCATTAAGATGTCAAACATTTGCTGCTTCCAGCTCTGGGCTTTTGTCCACCTTACATCACTGCAAATTAACCGCTCCTCAGACAAAACATGCAACATATTCTGAGATTAAGAGGCTAAATAAATTCATACATTTACTTGGTGAAATTAATCACTAGTTGCAGCCTTAAACTGCGTCACTAAAAAACTCCTATGAATGCTGATCTGTTAGAACCTGCCTGCGTGTGCTAACAATAAGTTGTCCAATAAAGCTATGAAAGCTAAGGTTACATGGAGGTAAAAGCTGTAGATCACAATCAGGGGACAGCGTGTGAGTCAGAGGTACAGTGCTTGGCTCTCATCCCTTCATCACTTAAGGCAGAAAAAGCTGAATCAGCCTATGCAGCACACCACTCAAACACCGCTTTCCTTCCTCCCATTTTCTGCATCCATTCCACCTTCCCTCCAATCGGCTGCTTCGGAGGTATAACTCATTCTCACACCTGCTAATGTGTGTACGTGTACATCCATGTGTGTGTTTGCACACCGTGGAGAAGTGGCCTCGCTGTGTAATGACTCCTGCAGAGGCAAGAGAGCCCGCGTTTGCCGGCAGTGACAGGCTGCCCGGTGAAATATGGCCACCATTTCAACCAGGCGGCGGCCTGTCACAAAAGCCCTCGCAGATAACCAAGCCTGGGTACGTGAGGAACAGCTACGATGTGCATGACGAAGATGAGAGCCCCACCCTTCCTACGCCTCACCCCGTGGAGAATGTAGCATTGCGGTATACTGTACTATCACTGGGAAATGGAGTACGATATCAGTGCTACTATTCAGTTTACTCATTGATGTTTTTTTTCCCACAGTGAAGATCACATTCAGCCAGCAAGTTAAATTCTTCATCACTTGCTTTTTTTTCCCACCCGCTCACAAAGCCACCTAGGCAATTGTCTGAGAGCTGCAGAGACATGGGGGAGTAGAGAGAGAAGGAAAGTGGGCCAATCTGCATGAAGAAGCTCCCAGAGTGGAGGACAACTCAACACCTCAGCACAACAGAATTTTGTTGAACAGCACAAGAGCAGCACCAGGGACCATGGCTGGGAAAAAGACTCGTTCTGTTTCTCTGCAGCATTGTTGGGTCTTAAGCTGTGTTACATTACAGTTTCTTTCATAATGACAAAACAAACCGGCTCTCTCGAGGTAAACCAAGTAAAGAGGAGCAAAGTGGTTCTTTCTATCCCTTGGGGCTGGACGATAAAGGCCAAAATATTCAAATGTTAATGCTATTTCATGATAAATATCATCATCAAGATGTTCTATGAAAAGCTTCATTTTGTATACTTGATACTGCATGTTAGCAGAACAGCATATTTATGGTTCACTCCAGCTTGGCAAAAAGAATCGTCGTAAAGACGCAAATATCTCCGCAACACAGTTTGGCTGCTGATTTTTGACAACATTATGTGTGCAGCATCAAGCCGACAGCATTATCCACTCACCAATAAGGGCTCACCAAAGGGACTTAACAGGCAGCAAATAAAATACATGTGTTCTAGTTAAGATTGGGGGTACTTTAATACGCTACAGTTTTTTTTTAAATACAGAGCCTGGGTCCTTCATCTTAATAGTGAGAGGGGTCTTAAGCTGTGAAGATCCCATTTAGCCACTCAATGTGATCACAGTAATCCTCAGACCAAAGTAATTACTCGAGGAAGTGTCATAGCCTGTTGGTGTGGAACTTGTAACACAGGGATATCAGGAGCCATCAGGTCCACATGAGATCAACATGGACGCCTGGTGTAAAAAGGGTCTGAATGATGAGGACTCAGGTTATTGTTCAGTTCATCACACGACTACTAGCTCACTTTCTATTCAGACGTTTCACACTGGAGATTAGCCCTTTAATGAATATTTTGGGCTTCTAGACAAAGTAGGAAAATGAGCTTATGCATAAGACAGGTCTTTCATTTCAGCAGGCTTAATATGAGAGGGAAACAGATTATACTAATCACTGTCTGCCTGCTAGTTGTACAAACTCCCTGCACACTCGCAGGTTTTGTTCTGAAATTAAATAACGCATTCCTGCAGAAGAAGTATACCTCAGTTAATTATGTGACCATAAAACTGTTGGTTTAAATTAGACAGACTTTGTTTCCAGCACTCAATGATGCTAATGCAGCAGCTGGCAGAGGGCTTAGCATTAGAGCACCACTACGGTGTTTTCTAATTCCTTTTAACAGGATGAGCTGCAGCATAGAGACACTCTATTAAACTTTACGAGATTGTATCAGACAGAGATTAGGCCTCCAGGATGAAGCCTGACATCATTCAAAAAAATCTCCAAACCTGGAACTGGCATCAAAACCTGACCGGCAGTGTAAAGACGCAGGGGACTTTTCACACTTCTTTAAACCGTGGTGTCCTGTACAGCCTGCAGGCAGTAAAAGAGCAGTAAAAAAGTACAAATCCAGACAAGGGGACTGGCTTGGGTGTTTTCGATTCTGCGTTAGAGCTGCTTTTGTGCAGATGCATGCATTTGTAATTTGATGCAGATCAATGCATATGGAGCAGCAATCCCCTGTGAGGCAGGTGTGTGATTTGCTGTACACTCATTTAGTGGTCGGGGTGTATCGGAATAAATTAATCTCCCTGCGGCAGGGGTCAGTTTGAACTTACTGCCCCATTAAAACTGTAACTTTGTCTACCTTAGCACTACAGGCCGCAGGATTCCGCAGTGCAGAAAAGCTGTACTAGCACAAATCTTCTCAGTACTTCAAAACAGAAAGCTGTATTAATAAAAAATAAGTGTCTTCTCCCAGAATTCTGACTGAGAGGATGTGTTTATAAACAAACGCAGGGCGAGGAACACTCACCTGAGGTCATCCTGAGGACGCCACAACACAATGAACACAGTCTTTGTGTTGCTCAAACACACATACACGCTATTGTTTTGCTTTCTCACACATAACTGCATACTTAGCAAGCATTGTATACCCACATGATTGTCCTGACAGCTCAAATATCACCATCTTATGGGTCATAACAAGCATCTTCACAGTCTGGTGATCGCCACAGTCCGCTAAGGACGGACTGTCAGCTGCTGTCGCACAGGTAGATTCTAGATCATACCCACCAAACGCAGTCAGTAAAAGGCCTTACTCTGCCTCTTATTGGCCTACCCCAGAGAAAGCAACAACATGGATTGTTTGTACAGGCAGCAAAATACAACTCATACTTATGTTTTATCCTGCTTCCACCGCCATGTTGCCGACGTAGTAGTAATGATGGTGGACTTTCACCCAGGACAACGGAGTTTGTATCCCATGTGAGAAAAAAATCGTAAACGATGTGATTGAAACTTCTCGTAACGTCTGTGGCTTACGTTTTGTTTTTGTTACGTTACGTCACTTATGGTAGTCACATCACCCTTGTAACTACTACACTTCCGGCATTTATTTACTTTTTAAACTATCTTTTATAACATCTTACCAGAAAGTTTTTTGGCCTAAATCTAGGTCAATGATTTTGTAGCATAAATTGCAGCATTTTTAGAATGCACCGCAAAACACTCATATGCGTCGTTACATGTGGTACTGACCAACAACTTATTCTGTTGTTTAGGTTAAAGATTTTATTTCACACTGATATTCTTCCCCTAATCTTACCCAATCTCAGTCTTTGCGCCTAAATCTACCACCCAACCCCAGTTTGGTGGTTGTACTCTAGCATCTACCTGCAGCACAGGGCTCCATTAAACAAAATGCAAGGTCATCCATTGTTGATGATCCTGGCTCAGACTTTGTCAAAGCACAGCGCTGACGTCATCCAGGCAACTCTCACTGCAGTCCAATTATAAAACCTTGTGGTATCGTGCCAATTCTGCCATTTACCTCCTACGCATAGACACAGAAGAAAATTGTTGCTGTGATGATTGATGTCTAGCTGTAAAATCTAGCTGTCTCAAAAAGAAGTACAACCTGCTGAGCAGTGTTTTCTGGCATCTGATAAGCTTCATGGATGCATTTTTCAAACTGGACTTCCTGGTTTAGATTTTCTCTTCTCATCAGTACCTGCAACAACACGTTCACACCCACGCAGGCGCTCGCATTTATTTGATGGAGGGCTGTTTGTCAGTTTTTTAACAGTCTAAATGATTAAGCAGATGCTGGTGTTAACTCGAAAAGACTCAATAAAAGCAAGCAAGCGAGAGTGAATGTGCCTGAGCGGTAGCTGCTTTCTAGTTTACCCTGACCTTTGACCTCCCAGAGGAGGAGGGTTAATGATGAGACAAACCTCTGGAAGCATCAGTCGCTGGTTGCACAAAACACCCCAAAGTCTTCACTTTAAGGTTTTCCTAAAATGTTCACTTAGGTATTCAAGGTTTCCTTATACTTAAGGAATCCCTAAAAGTTAGTTGAACAAAAGACTTTAGCAACCAAAGTAAGGGAAAACTTAATGTACCTCTGACTCTTATCTTAATTGCAACATGGCTGAGTTTTTGGCCATACATGAAGAAGAAAAAAAGCATTCTGAGTCTTTTGGAACCAGGAATGGATATGGTTTAAAATGTGCAATTGATTTTGCACTCTGGACTTGACTGGCAGTCAATTCATGATTCGTCCAACTGGAGTTGGATTACTCTACTTTCCGCAGTTGTGCTTTTCCAGCCACTTTACAGTTATGCTACAAGATCTTTCCAGTCAGTAGTAGAGCCCATATTTCATGTCCACAGGTCAACAGTTGGTTACAATTTTCAAACGCCCTAACCCATCTGCAGAACCTTGTGGTGAAGTTCTCTTCAAAACAAGAGCAGGTTGAAATAACGGTGCACAACTTTGAATTGACCCACATTCTGATTCAAGCAGCTTATTGCTACATGTCATTTCTTAACTAAGAAAACCTTTTAAAGGATTCTGTCTAAGAAACTGAAGTACATCTGTCAGTTAAGGAGAAATTAAGCCTCAAGTGTCATACGTAAGGAAGAAACTTCAGGTGTTTGTGCAACCAGCCCCAAACTCTCAGATTAAAAGTCTCCTGCTGACATCCTGATGATAAGTCCTACTGTTCAGGTCTCTGTCGGTCTTCCTGCCCTTTGACACCATGGGAGCCTGGCTTCTTGTGAGCCACAGACGCATGATGGAAAACAAAGCTATCTGTACTCAGGAATGGACAGTCCTGATACCAAGAGAATACACCCGTCCAGAACGAGGAGAGCGAACACAGGGTCGATGACTCTACACAGCGTGTGTGTCCTATTCTGTGTGTGATGTGATGTGTGTGTGTCAGAGAGGGGACGTGTCGGACTCAGTGCAACACAATAGAGTGCTGCAGTGTGGGCGGCCACACCCTTTCCTCCCAGCTCCCCTCCTCGGCCTCCCCTCCGGCCCCTCGAAACTGCCTTGATGAGATTTAAAAAGAAAGGGACAGAGGAGAGAGAGAGAGGGGAGTGGACACACAGGAATGAAATCCCTGACATGTAAAAAAACAAATCAGGAGTAAGAAAGTGAGGAAAACAGGAGAAGAGAATAGAAGAGACACTAATGAATGCAAGAAAAGTGAGAGGTTTGACAGGTTCTGTGGAAACATGACAGAGAACGGAGAGAGACAAAGTGGGCAGAACTGTGCGGGCTGGGGGAGGGGGTAAGAGAAACAAAATGGGGGCATAAAAACAGTCTAACAGGAGACAGATAAATACTGAGGAATCTAGAGGGAGGGAAGGAGAGAAAAAGCAACGCTGTCTGTAGCATTGTGTTCTGCAATGTGTCGCTGAATTATTGATGCTGCCTCGTGTTGAAGGGCGAGAAGAGGGAGCACTTTCACACACAGTGTAATCTCCGCGTCGTAAACATGCACGCTCACATATGCAGAGCTGTCGAGCCGGGGCAAATATATAGACAGAGATCGTCCCCTTCCCAAAGCATAAATTGAGTGTCTGTGGCTGGCAGGGGAGGGAGGAGGTCAAAGGTCAAAGCAAACCAGAGGGAGACATGTGGCCCACACCTGTTCTAAACTCACACAGTGGACAGATCATCACGAGCCAGACACAAGGTAAAGCCAGAGAGTCATTAGTGCTATTTACCATTAACTATTCTCTTTAGTTTGAAAGACTACAAAGAGCTCTCTTCTTGCTTTCCTTTATCCGATCCCTGCCTGTGTTTTCCCTCTCCCTGGCTGGCTCTCCTTCTTATCCGCAGAGGAAGCCTGTTTGATCTAGCGGAGTCCTGCTGTTCTGACTCTCCAGCTCCAAGACATCAGGCGTACAGTCATCTCCCTCACTCACTAAAGCAGAGAGCTCCCGCTTTTTCTTTCTGAGCTGCTGCTTCTTCAGAGAAATCACAGACTCGCCCTCCCTCCCTTCCTCGCTAGAAATCAGACACATTCTCCCCGTTGTACCAAAGACAACAAAATAATTCATGAATTCAAAATGGCCTCGATGCCGTCGAAGCTGTTTCGAGGCCAGCTGTGCTTGTGTGCATATGGAGCATGTAGAATGTAAGCTATGACAGCGATGTAGTATTTCACTCAGAGGACAGTGGCCATCATTGTGGTCCCCAGTGAGAGCGGGACACAATGGAGAGGGATACAGCCAGGGACCTGACTCACACATACTGTAAGCCTTCCTGGCCATTATCGGTAACAAAGACGCTGGAAACAATGGGCATTAAGTGTCAACGTGTTGTGTGGAGATACAATGGCGGCTTTAATAGAGGACGGTTTTGCCAAAACATGGCTGGAATTCAGTGTGATTTTTACAAGGCCATTAACTACAGTTTGTGTATATTTAAAGCTACCATCAGCAAGTTTTTAAAGTAAACACTCTCTTCAAAGATGCTCGATTATCCTGGAATGAATTTGGTCTTTTCTCCTATTGAATTATAAAACAATTCTTCTGCTCAAACAACATTTTAATGCTTTACATGGCTAGCATTTGCAGCAATAACCATTCAATATAATAGCACTCTAATTGTAAGTATTTTCTATTGTTACTGCCTTTCCAGCAGATTCTAGCTTTTTACAGCCAGCTTTTGGTTTTTGTCTCCTGAGCTCATTTCCCCTTCATGACAGCTGCCCAGCTTTCATATAACTCACTCATTTAAAATGTAAGTAGCATGATTTAAAGGTGTGGCCACTATGAGTGAGCTTTGAGTGTTCTTACAGGTGGTGTGTTTCTGCAACCAGCCTTTTTTGGCCTGACTCAGCTCACCCTCCACACCTTTTTGCACATTTTTAGGTTAGCCTGATATAATGTGAAGGCCGCCTGAGGAGGAGTCAGGCACTGCCAAGCTGGCAATGGCGTGAGCCGCCACACTGAGTTATATCTTGGCTCTTCAGAAAGCTATGAGTCCTGGAGCTCACGTCCATATTATATACAGTCGATATTACCAAAGCACAAAGGAATCAAATGCTGGACATGATCCTTAACACAAAGACGTGCACATTTCATGCAATGTAATAGATGCACGATCATGAGTTTGTATTGTAAAACAATGCAGAATGATAATTCCTCTTAGCCTAAAGTTAGTTTGGCTGCTAAGAGTAGCCACTCATGTATTGCCCCCATTCATCAGTGCATGCTTTGTGTTGAGTAGGACTCTTGAGAGCTGTATTATCAAAATGCTGCGTTTTTATCACAAATCAGGTGTTGCCAAATCATTCAGGGCAGAAATTTTAGGGATTATAACAGTTTGGAAGTCAGTCAAGAGTTCCGGCAAACCACTGCACTGGTTTTGACATGGGGCGTTGTGGTTTATTATTTATGCTGACATTTTTATAACTTGTATACAACTGATGGCACAAAACAAATGGGACCACAGTGATTCCCAAAGGCTTACATTCATGCTAAGATGCAGTGGGAACCCACCACTCTATAGACTGGGAAACTCTCTCCTCCACATTCCTCTGAGGGAATACCATCAGCACATGACAAGAGCCCCACTCACACTCAGCCACTTAGCCCACTGCCTCCCACTGCAACCTCTACACACAGAGAATGCCTGTGTGTATGTGCATATGTGCCATGGACAGCAACCTTTAACACGCAACGCTGCCCTCAGACAGAAAGAAATGACAGAGAAAGAGAGTGGGTGAGGCAAGATTTGGAGAGAAAAAAGAGTGATGAGGGCACCAGAACATGCTTGTGTCAGGCTGCAATGCCACGAATGTGATGAAGTGATTGATGGGAAGGTTCTTTGTGTTAAAGGATATCCCCCCTCTTTACCCTGTCTTCTTCTTTGTCAACCTCTCCATCACCCCAACACTCAGTGATCTCCCCTGTTTACTACCAAGTTACTCAACTTTCAGCTCAGCACAGGTCTAGGCAGAGATCTTCATCTTAACAAAGTGTGTGACAGAATGTAGAACAGTGTGTATAATCTATAGGGAAAGCACCCATCAACTCCACAACACCAACCCCTGTCTGTATATGGGCCACTGCACAACAGGAATGAGTATGTGTGTGTGCATGTATGGAGAGGGATGTTCCCATTTCCACTCTGTTTGAAGCACATGGACTGAGTCGGAATGTGAGGGGGGAGGGGGGCAGAGAGGGGGTGAGGGGAAAGGCTAAGGCGGTAATCTGAGAGGGGTATCCCACAGCGCAGGACAGCACATGGTCAATGCACTCCACTGTGGGTCCGGCGCAAAGGGAGAGGGACACTGACAGAAAAGATTTCCTTTTCAATCACAGACCTGAAGAGAGGAACACTATAGGGCCTGGAAGGCAACGTGGCCATATCAAAGCCCCCTGTTAAACTGGTAGCCCATTTCAACCTACGCAAACTTAGTTCTTTTGCTGGTCGTCACTGTATACGTCATTACAAGTCTCTCAGCAAGTATAATACTAACAATGGTGGACTACATCGTCTCTTTACAATTGTTGCTCATGGCTTTGTAAGACTACACTGGCATCCAAACATGACATGTGCAACACATTTGTTCTGCCTGTCTTGATCGATATGGACGCCGATTACGTTCTTATTGACACTAAACGAAAGGTGTTAATGTTAGACTTTGTTGAAAGCGAATGCTATCCGCTAATGCGAGCCCATATTGATCACATTGCAGTTGAACAAATCAAACAAAATGAGTCATATACGTTTTAGTTGGTCTTGTTGGTTCAAGAGTTGGTGCTGCTCTGGAACCAGTTTTCTTGGCGGAGAGCCGATGCTTTGGCAGTTCTAAAAGCAATGCACACTGCATTGTTACCAAGCTCATTCCTGCAGTAAATACCCAGCTTTAAAACTAAACTCTGCAGCAGCATTGTGTGAAAATATTAGTGTTGTTTGTGGTCCTGTTATTTACTAATTATTCAAGAAATGTCTCTGCACTGACTCATTACTGCAATGTGTTGTCAGTGATGATGGAATCCTGCTGAATCGCAGCTCATTAAGTTCTCTCTAAGTATTGCTCAATTTAAATACTTTGACAATGACCATTTTAGCACTGTCTCGTGTTTTGTGGGATTCTCACAAACACCATCTGACTCACACAGCTAATCATTTACAATTTCTTCGCCACAGCTTGTACTTGTGCTGTCACAAAAATGTGACACATTGAAAACTGAGGACGTGCAGAGTGATAGGGGCTAATGGGCACAGATTGGATCTCAATATGATGCCAACTCCTCAAACCCACACCTGCTTTTACTTTAGCTAAAATAAAAACTTTTTTATGGGTTAGGGTTAGAAATGTGTTGATGGAAACAGGACTACTGACTAATTCAAAGGACAACAACTTTCCCAACTAAAGTACAGCAACGATAAGAAACTTCTATCGCAGTGTCAACTAAAGTGCAAAAAAGATCGGATTTATTGCTAGGCTTTTGTATAGAATTCCATTAAGTTGTACAGGTATACTTAAATGGATGGGTGAAATGTACTGAATAATGCAGGAGCACAACAAACACCCAAACACTTTCTATCAGTTGTGTTTGTACATGACAGGTTCAGAGACTTTCCACAGTACATATTCCAAAGCCCACGGACACGCTTAAACATGCATGAGTGAAGAGCACATATCAGCACGTTTCCCTCACATACACACACACTAACCGTTGCCCCCTGGCCACGCTCACTGAGAGGCAGAACAAGAGAAAGAGTCTGCTGAGAACAGGCGCCTGAACACCAGTGAGATAAATATCAGGCAGGCCTGAGGTATGTGCTACACCGCTCGAGCACGGAGTCTGCTGCAGGTAAACCACAGATTCAGGGTGGGTTCATCCACAGCAGGCATGGGCCCCGGCACGGACATGTCAGCCCAACACGCACACAACTACATGAATGCATTCAGGAAGCAATCATTCTCATACAACCACACCCTCCAACGTGTACTGATATGAGTCTGGAGATGCTGCACGTCGCGCCCAGAATGTGCATTCAACTGGCGTTTGACCACATACTCATGAAACTGCTGTCACTTGTTGACTCTTGATTGTCCCTGTAACTCATATCTCTAAATGTGGTTCCCCACACATCGCTTATTACATACATTTATAGTGCGCAATAAAGATATGCTTCAGTTTCAGTTCTGTCCACAGACTCTCACAGTGTTTCTGTTTTTCTATCGGTTTCTCCTTCTTGCTCCTTTTAGAGACGACGTGGTTTAAATGTGAAAAAAACTTTTGATTAAATTAGCCTCGCTTTCAGTTTCACCTCTTTACCAAACGTAGACAGTACCAGTCTGTTATGAGAGAAGGTCTAAAACCTGCTCAGGTTGACGCAGGTTAAACTCGTGTCGCTGTGTCAGGTAGCATGTGTGACATTTAGCCTTCATGCTTTTGAACTGCGGCACACACGCAGCACTGTTTCCTTGTTTGTACTCAGCGGGGGCCTCCGATCACGAGTTGTCCCGCATAGATGAGTGGGAAGGAAGATGACAAGAGGAAGTCTGATCTCTGCATCAACTTCCTGCTGCGACACAACTGGTGACCTCCACATAACCTCCAGTTAAGGTCAACATATTAGCAACACATCGTCTGCATAGCGGACACGCTGCTTAAGTGATGTGTGTGGATCTGGTTTGAGTTTGATGTGAGGGGGCCTGAAGCAGGAAAAGAAGGGCTGACTCTCCCTGTTTTCAGGATCAGAGAGCAGATGATGCTCCTATTCAGCTCTCCAGCTTCCCACCCATACAAAAATGTGTGTATGATGACTGTGGGAAAGAAAACTACAGTATTCAAAGTAGGTTTAAAGTAAAGCTCGGACTCAGCACTTTAAACAAGCTTCTCTGTAAGCCTGAGTATGTGCAGCAACAAACAGCGGGAGAAAACCGGGAGAAAACTCCACCAGAGCAGCTTTGATGCTGGGAACAACTAAAATAGAACTGGTGCATCCACATAGCAACCAGGGGGAAGAACACCGTGTCCTCACTCACATTCATACAGCAGAGAGCGGAGAGAGAGAGAGGCTGCGCGTGAGTGTGTGTGTAAGTGATGCAGATTCAGCTCAAGTGATGAATGGCTTCATTAAAACGGCATTAGCAGAGGTGTGAACCCGAATGGCGAGTGCCAGCGTGCACTGATTGCCCAGTATCAGCACACACACATGAACTTGTCACGATCCTTAAATTCTCTCTTTGATACCAGCACCCACCCTCTCATGGCACTTGTGTTTGATGTTGATGCAAGTGTAAGATGCGACCTCGGGCTTTCAGAAAATATCGAGCTTTAAGCATCAGTGACAATTAAGCCAAATTATTTTCAAGAAACAACAACAACAATTCAGAGTTTCCTTTAATCAAACCCTGCTTCCCTTCCTCACACTCACAAAGAGCATACCACCCCGAAAAAGCCTGAGGGAGATGAGGAAACAGCAGTGACACCATGGAAATAAAGAAAGCGATGAAAGGAGGTATAAAGGAGTCGGAGGACGGCAAATAGATCCGGAGAACAGGAATGCATAAAAGAATCCTGAAAAGAGAAATGGTTCAAAATGGAATCGAAGTGTGTGTGTCTATGTGTAACCTGATTAGCCAGACCCTACAGGGGAGACAAATCTACATTATTCTTTCTCATTTTCCCTCTGCTCCTCACAAACCCAGAAAAATGGGGGCAATTCAGTAACCCTAGCAACCATCTCTGCCTACGTGCAGAGAGAAGCTGCTGATGGAGGGGGGGGGGG
>CAFUXE010000264.1:249043-265951 GCA_903364295.1 Serranus cabrilla
TCAAAAAGACAAAAAGATGGCCAATGAGGGGGACGCAGAGGCAAGAAATACAACCGGGCAAGTTTCAGGGGAGACTCCCTGGCACTGATCCCTCCCAGACTTGCTCACCCCCTGATTGGCTGGCCCTCCCATGAACCCTGACCCTTGACTTTGTCTGGGGCCTGTGACCTTGAGTGAAGTACAGGCAGAGCATTGCGTCTCCTCCCAGACTCTTGTCTGTGCTCTTTCTCCGCTCTCTCTCCCCTGGCTTTTCCTCTCTGCCCATTCGTCTCCAGCGAGAGAGGGTCGGTGGGGAGGAGATGGAGAGCAGAAATGTCAGCGAGACATTAAACAGAGTGCGTCTGTGTGTGCTCTCATAGTCCAACCTGTCTGATTTCCCTCTCCTCTATCCCTCCCCCCTTCTTCCTCCTCCTCACATCTCCTCTATATACTCTTCTCCACAGAGCAATAAATTCATCCTCTCTTCTCCAAATCTCCAAATCTCTTTGTCTTTTTTGCTCCATCAACACCCTTATCACTTTTTCTGCAGGTCCTTTCTGCCTCCCTTTGCACTCATATGGTTTATTACACCCTGTGTCAATTCCAGTACTGCCAGTAATCCAAATAAAGCAGTTGTATTTTTTTTTATTTGGCAAAACACAATGACTTAAAAGGGAAAACCAACCATAGAGGAAGTTGGATACTATTTATATAGCCTTGATTGGACTAATCAGTCAACAAAAATAGTTATAAATACACAAAAAACATAACTCAACAAACCAAGACAGTTTCATAACAATGTGATTATGAGTGAAGAAAAAGTTCATGAGAAAGACTACCCTCAAAATAAGTTAGGAATAATTCAACATTTTGTTTGTTCCAAGCTGCAATCTAAAGGGCTGAAAAATGAAGCAGAAGTGCCAGAAATTCCTTGATTGGCAGAAATTCCTTGATTGGCCACTTGGGACTGGCTACAAAAGCAAGTCAATCTTCTTAGAACCTAATTTTAAAATGCCCGGCTTTACAGCAGAAATAAACAGAAACAGTTTTGGTCTCTATATAGTTTATGAATTTCTATATGACTCATCCATTTAAATCAAGGCTTAAAGATATACAAATTTAAGGGTCAGTCTGAGTGGCAGGCAGGTGCTGTCACAGGTGGCTATCCAATACATTTGGCCTTCAGCTCCAACCACACTCCACCTCTTTGCCGATTGTTGGATTAGCCATGAGCTAGGTGAAGTGAGGCACCGCCAAAATGGCAATGGCCAGAGCACCACACTCAGTTTCATAAAGGCTTTTCAGAGACCTATTGATTATGCCACAAGGCTACGCCCAGATTGATGCCACTCTCATGTCTGTACCATAAATATGAAGCTACAGCCAACAGCCAGTTAGCTTAGCTTAGCACAAACAGACTGTAACCAGAGGGAAACAGCTTTAGCTCTGTCTGATAACTAAATCTGCCAGCTAATTAACATTTTTGATGATTGATTAATTGATAAATAAGTAAATAAGTAAATGAATAAATATATCTAAATAAATAAATAAATAAATATTTGTTTGCACCAATTTCTGTAACTTCTATCTATCTATCTATCTATCTATCTATCTATCTATCTATCTATCTATCTATCTATCTATCTATCTATCTATCTATCTATCTATCTTCCTCTCCTCTCCTCTCCTCTCCTCTCCTCTCACACCTGTGGACACACATGTACACATGCCCACATGTAATGCTGGCAGATGCACACAGAAGTCTCTCTGTGTTGTCCCGGCACAGAACATGGCAGGAGAGCTCAGCCGAGTGGTGTTTATTTTATTGGATGTTTATTTCGCTCTGTAAAACATGCCACTCAGGAGCGGAGCGAGCCTCGTGGAGCGATGCACTCTAGCCCCTCTCTCTCTCTCTCCTCCCTCTCTCGCAGTGTAAACAGTGTGTATATTGGGAGTGTTTCCTTCACTTGTCTGTGTAGAAGTGTAATCCATCCAGTCAGACATTGTAAACAACATCTCTGCCTGTTTATAAATACTGCCCAACCACTCTAATGAATTTATGGTAATGCCTTGTTCTACTGCTTCTGCTGTGTATATGAGAGTGCGTGTGTGTGAATGTGTGTGCAAGGTGTGAGTGTGCTGCACACATTTTACTAGTTTCTGATGTTTCTGTAGGGGTTTTTATTTCCTGGTGTGCACAGCCTGGTTAAAAGCTTGAAACCTGTGACAGCAGCCAGCAGTGACTGACTGATATGAACCAACGTGCCACAGTACAAAGTCCATTAGCAAACCAACTCTGTTTTATTCCATTTGCCTCACTTCAACTCACCACAGCAAGATCTGATCTCTTAATAATGAAGTATATATGTGTTATATTTTTCTCAGAGTTTGTTCCATTGATTTTGACTTTGATGATTTTTTAAACACATGGCAGAGACAGCCGCTGCCACTGGAAATGTGCGCACATTATTAAACTTGCCATTAACTTGTTGGAGTCTTGTTTTACCACATTTCCTTGTTTGTAAAAAAATAGAGAGGCATTAAACTTAATTTCCAGCGCTGGAAATACACTGAACTGCAAACCAAAGTATTACTCACTGGATAAGTGGTGGTGACTGGACTGCCTCTTATTTGCTTTTCACAGTGTGATTCAGTCTGTTATGTTGCATTTTCAGATACAACTGTGACTTAAGTGTTCCAGCTTAAACTGATGTCTTTTCCTGTTGTGATGTTCTGATGTTAACAGTTTGAAACAACAACACTGAACACAGTTTAGCTCAATGTGTCCTAATAGTGAGTCCCAAGTGAGAGTGGAAAGGAAAGTGCTGTGAGGTTGTCCACATTATTGCTCTGCTGTGATTGGAGGATTGAGGGGAAAGGGGCGGGCTTATAAATGGGTCATTTGATTATAAGGTCTTGATTTACCCTCCTATATGTGACCTCTCAACACCTGACCCAGGTCCATTTGCTGACTAAGACCATGACAAACTGAAAGCTTTGAAAAAAGTTACAATATGGACCTTTAAAAAAAACAAATGGTATTGACACTTTATTTTCCATTTTGACTATTTCAGTTACCTCTTATTTTGATCAATAATAGATCAATAATACAAAATGTATCACCAAATGACCTCCAACTTTAACAGCTGCAACATTAAATTACCTACATATTATTGCATCAATAATGATAGTCCACTAATCTAACTAATCTGAAATGGGCCATTCTGCATATTAAGATTTTTTTACTTTTGGTACTTAAATTATAATATGATGTGTATACTTTTATTGAATTTGGGACTTTTACATGTAACAGAATATTTCTACCTTATCGGTACTTCTTTTACCAGTGCTAAAAACCGACACAGTTAGCAAGTATCTGGTGAATATAGTGGGTTATTAGCAGTTTAAGACTGAGATATTTCACTCAGGAGATGGTAGAGACCAAAATGGAGCATGAAGAGAGTCAATGCAGGACTTATATTTATCAGAAAGACACAGAAAGACTCCACATGAATGGTGTTGCTCTGTAAATGTGGATGTGTAAATAAGCAACTATTTGTTTATATGTTGATTGTGTGTTCTCCATGCTGAAAGAAAAACATCTTGCTATTATTGGCTGCAAGTGGCCAAAACGTTGGGCTGTTTGAAATAATAAAATAATACAAACTATTCAATAAAAGAAAATTAGACTAATAATTCCCTTTGTTAACAGACACCTTTTTGGTTTATATGGCCTATTTTCATAGCCTCCTCAACTACGTGAAACAGCGCCCCCTTGATTGTCACAGCTGTTAAATTTCAGAGTGATGTCAAATGTCAAACATGATGTTGCAGCCTCGTGGCAAGGTGTGCTGCAGGGAGAGAAGGTGAAGTTGGACTCGGCATCCTGTGAACTGAAACGGTATAACAATGCAGTCACAAGTCGCTGAGAAAGAAGGAGAAATGAACTGTGAAGCCTGTGGCCTCATAAGAGACGAGAGAAAGTTCACAACAGTAGCTTGTTTTCCAGTGTTGCTAACGATATTAGCCCCAGCATGTTAGTAAGAGTTAGCTGTCACCAAACACACTGAGCATCAGGACATGTGCAGGGGGACATTATGGACAGTTCATCTCCACGGAAGAAAGGACAACCGACTTGGACGTCAAATAACGTGAGTCAGATTCACTCTCTCTGTCTTTTTGTTTGCACTTTACATGCATCTCCGTGGCTTTCCGTGTGTATTTTACTGCTGGGTTATGGGAGCTTGCAGGTTTTGCATGTATTGCTCTTCAGTAACCTGTTGATTGTGTGTGATTTGTGAATGCGCCTGTGCAGAAACTGCTGCTGTGACAATTTCTTCTTTCTTGTTTATCTTTTCGGCTGAGCTCAAAGTCATTATACTATAAACATGTAAGGCTATTTTTGTGTCTTCCACGTGGATAAGTGTGTGTAAGTCATGTATTTGTTACATGCAGCTGATGAAACCCTTTAGGCCTGTGGTTGTTTTTTCCTGCTCTGTCTTTAAATTGTAAGTGCTGATAGTACTGCTCTGTCCCTGCACCTTCATCAGAAGATTTGTACTACTGTATATATTGTTGTATGCTAAGAGAATACACAGAAAACTGTGTGTAAGTCTGATATGTGCATGGCTGCTTTTATGATTTTGTTGATTTTTATAAATCTAGCATAAACAAATGCAGTCTAAACCACAATCCTGCAGTAAATCCTACCTCCATGAGGGTTATAATGTCATATCATATTGAGAGGTACTTTCTAATATCATGTTCAAACCATTTTATATCAATAAGGGTAGAAAGAATAAACTCTCTCTACAATGTTATTCAGCTCAAAAGCACCACACACTGCAGCTGCCACAATGCCTGAAAAGTTGAATCAGTATCTCACTTTCACAACAAAAACTGAAGATAATAACCTCCATAAAGAGAGGATGAATGTAATGGTGACTGCATTATACTGGGTTAGTATCCGTAAGGGCTGTAAAGGTGGATGTAGCCTCAGTGACATCAGCCATCGGTGTGTGCTGTAAGTGTCAGTTTGCCGCTTAAACAGAAAATGTTGGTTTGCTTTCTGTGGCTCCTATAGCTTGTTACATGTGTTCTGTTGATTTGATTGTTGTGTGTGTGTGTGTGTGTGTGTCCCTTTCTCTCCGACTAAGCCATCATGGCTCCCCCCTCATCAGGCCCGACAGGTGTTATTACATTGAAATGAGAGCAGTGATGTATGCATCTGTAATGTGGACCTGTCCTCTTCTGCTTGATGGAACCTGACGCTTCTCATTATCGTGACGCGTCCGAGAAAAGAACAAAAGTACCAACACTTTGCCTGAAGTGCTGCTCATGAGGCATTATGAAGCGTCGTAAGCACGTTTCGTGAAGGCATTGACGGAAAGTGACACATCACATTTTCAAATTCTTTTTAAAGTGCTAACAAATCTGACGTCAGTTCTGTTTAGTGCAGATTAATGACGTTTCTGTTGTAATTTGGACTCAGAATGTTAAAAGTACTTGAACAGAGAGTGAAGTGATCGTGACAGAATAATGCATTTGATTTAGATTTGACTATGAAAACAGTGTCACCAGGTACTTAAACATAAAAGATAAAACGCCAACCTGTTGTCTTAGTGTCAAAACAGAGAGAAAACAATGACACCAGCTCCGCTACGCCTCCTCTACAATAATTATCTTGACTACTATAACAAAAGCTATGAATGCAACCTGATTGGTCACAAACACATTCCCACACATACGCGTATTTGCAGTATTATTTACTGTATCAGCAGCTTGCAAACTGCTTTTCTCCTCACACCACCTTGAAGAAAAACCCTTTATTCAGCTTACACGTCTTGGTTACTGATTTTGTTAAAAAAAAAACAAAAAAAAACACAATGCCCTCTTGGATTCTTTGTTGTCTATTAATGACGCTTTGATATGTTGTTGTCCCATCCAGTGGTTGCCGTGCCACAGAGACCCAAGAACGAGCAGGTTTTTGTTCCTAAAACACTGCAGCAGCAGATTTGACTGCTGTGCTGCTGTGATCACACACAATGAGCAGTGATAAAATAAAAGACAAAGATAAAGACGTTCTTTTGTTGCACAAAGGGAAGAAATAAAAGGGGCAAAAAACAAAGGAAACAACAAACTAAATACACCCTCCATGCAAAGCAGTGTTCGTTTTTATCCTGGGGATGTTTCCTTCTGGGGAGGGGGTCACTGTCTCTTACCTACAGTTTTTTCCCTGTAAAATCATTGTTGATTTTCATTTGGCATTTGTGCTTTTATTCTGTGCATGTGATTTGGGAAAATTTTCCAAATATCTCCCATCTAGATCTGTATCTTTTCCACTAGCCTATTAAATCAACAGACAAAGGTGCTATCTTAAAATATGCCAGTGGATTATGCAGCGTCCCTAAACACGGCCTTACACTTTATCTCCACTCGTCTTTGAACATCTAAACGCTCTTGATTGCTGAGCCAGAATCATGTTCGACTCTGACTGAACATCTGTCTCATTGGAATGCAATCCAACTAACTTTATTCAGCAGATGTGATGTCTCTGAAGCGTTAGCCCGAGCTGTTGACTGATACAACGAACCGTTATGTAAGATAACATTTTAAAGTAGGCTGCTCCGCTTTTATGCTGCATTTTGTAGTCTGCTTCCACCGTGTATCCTGTGTGAAATAAGATGATGGTACGATGCTATTAAGAAGCGTTTTTTCTCGATATGAACATGTCCCTGAGGTGCAGATCTGTAGCTTGATACAAAACGGCCTTGTCTCTGAGAATAAATTTAATTTTCAAGTTTTCACTTGACTTGAATGACCATTCACAGAAGTGGGTGCTTGTGTGACTGCCCCCTGGTTTGCACAGGTACGACCTGTCCTGCCAACCTCTCTGTGCAGACACACCACGGGGATGTTTGCTCTCTCTGTCTCTCCCCTCTCCTCTGCTCCCATGATACCTATTCATCAAGCTGCTTTCATTTTTGAACAATGCCATGAATGACACAGCAGAGAGGTGACTAGCCAGCGTGCTTCATGGTTTTCTGTCAGAAATAAAGAGCTGAGCCTGCCAACGGAGCCAGCTGGCCCTTGATGAGAACCTCTCCTGGGTATTTTCTCTTGCAGTGGCTCAACGTATTAAAGGGAGAGTTTGGATTTTTTTTGAAGTGGGGTTGTATGAGGTATTTATTCATAGTCAGTGTGTTGCCAGCGTGAGATGGCGGGCTGCACACCACGAGTTTGGAGAAGCAGGTGGCAGTATCGCCACGAAAGTGAAGCAATGTGCTGCTGTGAAGGGGGGCAGCAGTGAAACTTATTCTGTACCTAAAAAAAAGACCAACCTAAAAAAAGTTTAAGTTTGTTTAAGTTTAGGGGAGCTGAAGTTGTAATCTGTGCGCTCGTCAAAACCACCAGACTCCATTGACAAAAACACTAATTTTACCTGGCAGAACACAGGGGTGGCTGTTCGAACTCTGACTTGATTGATTAGTTTGTGTGTTTTATTGTATGATTTTGTTGAATCTCAGCTAACAATTAAAAATTCCAATGTGTAGATTGCGGGTTTTACCAAGACACGATACTAGATCGATGAATTGGAAAACGATACAGTATTTGCCGATATAAGTCTGCAGTAGGACGATGGTAGTGTGATTTCTGAGCTCCTCCAGATATTTAAATGAAAAACAATTATTCTTTTTTAATTAAATGAATAAAAAAAGACCTTCTGTTCTCTATAAAGGGCAACATTTCATTTAAGGGAAATGTTTTTTTATTGGTGAACTTAAAGAGCCTGTGATAATCTTATAATTATGATCATTTATCTTCCCAAGATAAGTTCTATCTATGCACTCAGTTTACTTTTCCAAAACAAAACAGGGAGATCGTTAAATAAAAGCATATATTAAAAACGGTGATATGCATCGTTACTGTTACCCCACCATTTCAGACAACCTTCACCTTCCTCATAAATTTTATACATTTTGCTCTCTCAGTTTTTCACAGAAAAAGTTTGGGAACCAGTTTGTCAAACCACTATTTTAAATACACTTGCTAAACCATTAACAGACCAGACTCGTAGCCATTGTTGCATAATGTTTTGTTTCTTTGAGCTGTTAAAGGGTATCTTATTTTGAAGAGAATCACAGAAGCAGTATCAGGAGAAACGTTAGATCCGTGCTGATGTTCTCAAACCGCTGCCTGGGCGAGCGGCCAGTTCTGATTAGACGGCGGATATCTGTTATGATTACATAACGGCAGCGCTCTAGGTAAACATTTCAAGCAACACCCTGAGTAAAGTTTTTCTGTCATATTTAGGCCGCCCGTCTCATAATACATTGTGAGTGCGAGCATGTTGCTGTTTCCCTCGGAGACGGGCTCGGGTGAATCGCATGAAAGGACAGCTCAAGTGTATTAGCGAATAAAGTATACACATTTTATTACCCTTCATCCCTTTATCTGTGGATGTGAAAGGGGTCTATTCACTCGGCTGGGCTTATGCAGTGCACGAACAAGCAGCCAGTCCCGCGTGTGCTGGCTGAGTTTGTCCATGTTCGCTCCAACAATTGAGAGGGACAAAGGTGAACCAACTGATTTGTTGCAGTCGCTAAAATAATAGAGCAATTTCTTTCCTTAATGCTCATGGTCTGCTGTTGACTCACACAGACATTCAGGCGCGCACACACACACACCAGGTCTACTGAGAACAGGCTGTTCGCTCAAATCGTCCTCAAACAATGAAGTGCTGAACAGATCACATCAATCTCTCTCAAGAGAAATATTAGTTTCCCCCACCTTCACTCCGCCCCCACCCACACATACTGGAGGAGGCCGGGGTTGCGTATGTGTTTTTGGGGCCTGTGCGTGTGTGTGTATAAGCGATCTGTGTGACAGTGTGCAGTGAGCTAGACAGTGGAAAAAAAAAAGATACATTTTCAGCTTGTCTCAAATTTACCTCGAGTCCCCCACGAGGCTTACACAACAAAATAGTCAGTGAGATTCCACTGCCATGACCGTCCCGCCGAGACATAAAACAACCTCTAACTGGCAACTCACTGCACATCAATTACACCTTTATTTGTTGGCTGGAGGTATGGGTGAAAGAGGCCTTATTTTCACAGCAGCTTAAAAAAGGATTTTACTGCAATGATTTATACCTTTGCCTATTTTAATAGCAGCAATATCATCCTAAAATGTGCTCAACAGCGAGTAAATCATATGTTTTCACTGCTGAATGCCACTTTAAAAGGCAGGAGACGTTTTTAATATCAGAATTAGAGAGGAGGCTGACTGATAAGGCAGGTTTAGGGTTTAAAGAAGTTTGTCTTTTTTAAGATTTTTTTTTTCTTAAGTCTTAAGAAAGGCGTTCTCTCTCTCCATCTCTCCCTCTCTCCCCGCACCCCCCCCCACTAATCTCTGTATATTAGCTCTCAGGAAGGGAAAGCTGTCTCGGTGCGTTCTGGCTGTTTTAATATCTGTCAGCTTCATCCTGTGCTCCATCCCTCTGCTTCCTCCTCTCTTATTTTGGCTCTCCGTTTCCTCCTGTCTTCATATTTCACTCCTTTGTTTGACTCCTCTGTCCTCGTCTCCGTTCACTCTATCAGTCCTCGTCAGTGGTCGGCGGCGGACAACGTGCGTGTAGTTTAGAGACGGATGATGGGGTCCGCGCCATTTAGTGCGTCGTCTTGGCATTCCTCATTTCACCCAGTGCTTTTTGTCAGAGCAACCCAGGTTTCTTGACACTCCGTATAAACACGCTGATTACAGTGAGAGCTATGGGACCTGTGTGTGTGTGTGTGATGCCTAGTGCACCTGTGTTGAAGTGTTAACTCTCCAGCCACATCTTTCAGCAGGCCATCTATTCAAATTACATTTGTTTCAAAACAGCTTAAGCGCAGAGATACACCTTTTTTTCCAAGTTAGATTCCAAGAATGTCTAATTAACCAAGACGTGCATAAAATACACCCACTGATGTAAAACCCTTTGATATCCATTACTGTCAAGATTGAATTGACAACATGCCCTTGGGACATGGATTGGATAAATGCATAATGAAACATTCTTTCAACTGAGTCAAACCTATTGAATCAAATGTTACTCTTAAGAAAATAAATCCTGTTCCACGCTGACGATTTCATCTCGACATGATACACAATTACATTCTGCATGGCACACCACATACAAACCGCCTTTACAACTTCTAGAGACTCTGATGGTTACATGCATTGACCGGGATGCATTAAATTAGATAAATGTTTTATTCCTTTGCACTGAATACATTTGTGCCTTCAAATATTTTATTAACTAATGTTTTCATCAATTGATAAAGGCAAATAGCAGGAATGTTGGCTCCCAAGGTTCTTGACACTGTTGACCTGATATTACTAATGGATAGCTCTCTGACGGAGGTCCTGTTAATGTGAAACAGGCAGACAACTCTGTATATCACACATCAACTTTTTTAGTAACTAAGAAAACAGGCTTGGTTCAAACTTAATAATGCATTTTTGTGATAATCCCTCGTGTTTTGAGAGGATTTCTACGAGCCTTAGTGGTGGAGGATTTTTTTGATCACATGAAAGAGCACGTAATCCTTCGAGTTTATTGAAAACACAAGAATCACCATACTTGGAGAGCCCTGATTTTCACCGGATAGGGATGATGCTTTTCACTAAAGCAATCAACTTGACTCCTAAATTTGGTCGACTCATATTTGTAGCACGGTTTAATTTGCTGTTGTTCTGGGCAGACTGTATTCCTGGAGCTGGCCCATGTATGAAGATCAGGCAGTTTCTCCAGTGGACATGTGCCCTCATGTACCCACCTTTCACATGTTGTGTTCGTTCCTACCACTCTGCTCAGCTGCAGTGAGTTCACAGCGCTGCTGATCTGTACAAAGTGCCGAGCAAGCAAACATTCACAAAATCAAATGTTAGAGCCCAACAGATATATTAGTTGACCGATATCATACATTTTATATGATATTGGCTGTTCTAATGTATATTAGTATCAGTGTCTATGCTGTCTGATATGTGTTGTTATGAAAACTGTTTTTACACCACCTATAATGCAAAATATTGCTTGGTGTGTTTCAGAAATAGTGTTAGATATTCATTTCAATCGTTCATTTTTTATTCTGTTATGTTTGAGAAAGTAGCTCCCTGGTAAACAGAGTGGTGAAAAATCTGTGCACATAAAAAAGATCTATTTTCTTTCCAGCTCAAAAACGTACTATATCGGCCATCATATGCTTTATTGATGCATTTTTCAACTCTGTTATCAGTATCGGCATCAGTCTCAAAAATCCCATATTGGTCAGGCTCTAGAGAATATGTTTGTAAGCAAGAAAAATTTCACACTCACACATGAGTTATAAAAAAGTAGTTTTCAAATTCTTTCAGACACTTAGTTTAACACTTTTCTAGAAATTTAAATGTTCCAGTTATTCTTTTTTTTCCATCATGTGTTTTGAGTTTTTCGGCTGCGGCTCAGATGGTGGAGCGGTTTCTCATTCAGTCTCTGCCCGTGGCAGTCTGCATGTTGAAGTAGCCTTGGGCGAGACACTGAACCCCAAATGGCTCCTGATGGCTGATGGTCCCATCGCTGTGTGAATGAGACGTTCTGATGAGTGGATGGCACCTTGCATGGCAGCCTTGGCTTGCAGTGTGTGAATGAAAGCGTGAATCTTGACTTGTGTGGGAATTTTCTAAAGAAAAGAAAGGTTTCATATCTGTTAATATTGGTTTCAGTAGTTTTCATGTTTTCTTTGATTGGTTAAAAGTGCTATTTTTGTCTCTTCTATTTATGTTAAACTTAAAAAACCAAGATCTTTTGTTAATTCCACAGAAACTGCAGTTGTTGCTCCTGGGAATACAAAACATATTTTACTAAAACAAATAGTTCCCATCCTTGATTTATGATTGAGATGAATACACTATAAACACACACGTGTGACGGCATTACATCAGTATTACTGCGCCAAACAAACATTTCCAAATGTCAGATTTTGTTGTGATTTACTTGTTGCTTAGTGCGGATGAGCGGTGGCAAGAGACAGACAGAATAGATAAAAATGAATTCGCTGTAATTGCTGAGAGAGAAACTGAAGAGCTTAGAAATATTGAGAAACAAAGTCAGGACTGTCAAACAGTCTGTTAACCAAAAGATTTGTAAAGCTGCATGCACCAAGACAATCTCTACTTGCAGATCAAATCAAATCACACCAGCTCTGATTCTGGCCTAAAAGCAAGAAAAACGATGTCAGTGACTGGACATAACGGTTAATCATCCCTGTCACCTCACTGGTGCCCAAACTACCACAAGAGAAGAGGCTGGAGTAACGTCCTTGCACCTGTTAAAAGGCCCACACTGCTTTGGACACTACTTTAATCATTGCACGATTAACGGTGAAAAATCACCTCATTCTTTAAGCATCTTTCCCCTGCACTTCAGACCTTGACTTTTGAGCCGTGATTTGGTTCATAACTTAATTTTTTAGGTGGCAATTGAATAAGGGAAAAAAAGGAAATAATTCTCCTGATATTATTAAATCTACTAAAGGAACTTCTAATAAATGAACGTAATAAATAGGACCAGTCTCCTTTTGGCTGACAGTTGACTATGTAAATTTGTTAGCTTTGAAATTAAACACAAATGGTCCACAAAATCATAGACGAATTTAATCACAAGCACTGCGACCCCCCTCTGCTTTTCTTAATGCTCCTCCCAATGTGTCCGTCTGCCCACAGTGTAAGCCGAGTGTTGTGTTTGTGTCCAGAATGTGACCATTAGCGTCTCTAACGCTGCTTTCACAAAACCATGACACAAGACACATTCTTGTTTTGTCACCGTTTCCAACCTTTTCATAACAATTCATTTATTTTGTTGCTGTGTGTTTATTTCATGAAACCTTGCCAGGTATATTTAGTAACCGTTTTATGAAAGCTGTTCTAAATCACTGTAAACCTCTGGCTCTGCGCGTACATTTCTTTAAGCACCTGTGTGGTCGACTTTTCCACCTCTGCTACACTGCATATGAACAGCAGTTGTTAAAACTTTTATGGACTGGCTTTAGGTTAAATCGCTGTTCTGTAACGGCACATTTATCCATAATATGTGGAATTAATTCAAATTATTACTAGTGAAAGTCATCGGGTCCAGTGAAGTGCTTCCGTCTGAATTAAGCCCTAAAGGGACAATAGCTGCTAACCTCTTTTAACATCTCTGACCTCATTACCTTTACTTTGCCCACATAAATATATACATTTTTCCTTTTTTTTTTTCATCTTTTTTTTTTTTATATATATATATATATGCTGAAAGCAGACATGCTGATGATGGCTGCTCCAGTGGAATATCCATTTGAGTGTCTGTGCTGCTGTATTTACATGAACTCTGGACATTTTTATTTGTGCAGATTGTTCTTCTGTTCTACTGATGTGTGAGCTGTGGACATTACCACTGACAGCCCATCATTACTACATTAACTAAAATATTTTGTGGTCTTTAGCTATGACAGATTATATAAATAAACATTAACAAACAGAATCATTATAACAACTGTCCAACACCAGGAACTATACAGGACCATACACACACTATTTAAACAATAATCAGCGCCCACTGAGTGTTTAGAAAGGTACATTAGTAATCTGAGACTGATTATGTTTAACTTTCAGTAGCTGATAATATTTTATGAGCAATTATTGGTCAGTGCAGAGACGTTTTTTGGACCGATCCACCCGCTTTATTCCACACACCTTCCTGTTTGCTGATGTTGGCAGAGCCTGAGCTTTGGATGGCCAAACACACAGAACAACTATGGATGAATTGGTTATATTCATAGACCATCATCCATTCTGCATATCTGTGGGGACTGTTGTACTCCTGAGTGTTTTTCTGCCTCTGATTTGAGACCTGAAAGGCCAAGGTGGAACTAATTCCCTCAGCCTTGTTAGCGCCTGCTGTCGCACTTTGTTTGTGTGCTGCAGAAATGTGTCTCTGCCCTCCGAAGCTCGCCTATTCTCATTTCTCTATTTGCTTTTATGTCTCAAGTACATTATTTTGTTATTATTATTAAGCAAAAAAGCCGGGCGCTCTCCCTCTCTCGCTTCCAGGAGTGCGGGAATTGAATATTGCATTTAAAAGTCAATTTCCACGATGGGATTACGCAAATCAGCCTCTCCCTGTTTCGCCCTTTTGCTTCCATTCATCTCTCATTCATCCGTCTCCACCTTGATGCATCTCTTCATTTGCTGTGGTTTACTCTATTCATTTGAAGACATCTTTTTTTTTCACGCTCAACAGCCCGACTCATGTTTTTCCACTTTGCATTGTTACGTTGCCCCTGGCCAACCCGCGTGTGTGTGTGTGTGTATGAGTGTGTGTGTATTTGTGCATATACAAATCTCCAGTCCCGGCCTTTTCAACTGAGAGAAAACTAAGACAGAAAAAACCCCAACCCTAAAAGCTATTACTCCTCTGAAATCTAATGCTTTTGGTCAATGCAATTTAACTATTAGAAGGGTGAGTTATTTATTTATCTTTCTATCTATTCATTTGTATTCAAAGAAGGGAAATTGGTGAAATTGTGCCTGTGAAGTGAATTAGGAGACTGAACAAAGGCACACATTTACACCCCACAACCCCACCTCACCCTGAGTCAACCTGTCTTTCTGTCTCTCAGCACAAGTAAAAACATACTCTGAGGAAGAATCCCTTACAGGTGTTATTCACTTCTTGTCACAGCACTTCTCTGAATGGTTTTTGGAAAACAAAGAAAGTACATGAAGGTGCAAACACACACGGACTTAAACACTGCTGGTGTGATGAATAAACAATACAAATATGCCAAACTCTTGCTGGAGAATATTTCGCATCAAAACAGTTCATACTGGCAGTGATGCAAATTAGCCACAGCATTTGTTCAATGAAAGGTTCAAATAGGTTCGCGACCCTGCAGCGTCTGGCAGTCGGTCTGAGGAGAACTGTTATTTATTTTATTGAGTTTCCTTTTATCAAAATGCTCTTAAGGTCCCTTTGGTAAACAATTACACAGTGTTTATGTCCAGGGCTTTTATTGTGAAAGGTAAGACTGGAAAGAGTGGACCTGGTATTTGGAGGAGCAACATTTATTCATCACAGTTCCATGACTACATGTTGTTGAATTGTAATATTCATCATAAGTTTGACACAAAACGTGATTGGCTGATGCTTTAAATTGCTGCGTGAAAGCTCAGAAAAATTACGTTTTGCAGTGTAATATTTAGATTTTGTGTTAAAGTACTCATGACAAAAACAACAGTTTAATATATTAATGTGCAAATTAATGTTAGAACGTTTTGTGATTCTCAAATATTATGTTTTACATTATTTGGTGCTTGTGTGCGTGAGAGATGGATTGTGTAGTTAAAAAAATAAGTCAAATGAAGTATGGAAACATCTTTAGTTTTTGTTCTCCATGGTTTCGTCCATGTGCTCCGGCCAGTAACTGGAAGGTGTTGCTGTAGTAATCTGAAGCTGCAGCTAACGCCCGACACGGCAGACACTTTTAATCAACACTCATAGCACAGACACACTCACACACTACCTGCAGAGAAAAGAGCGATCTTAAAGGAATGTTTGGAGACAGGGGTTTTTGGTGCATAAAGCGCTCACCTCTCTGAGAACACCATATGAACAAGCTCACATCTAGAAAGGACAATGTGCAGGACTTCAGAAAGGCAATGATGAGTCATGTTTGTTGAGTGAGTTAGTTTTAGTGACTCAAAGAAAGTAATGTAACTGTTGCATGCAAATATGTTAAATCTAATACACTACACTACAGTACTCAAAGACACTTTATATGAGTGGTGATTATCCAGGAGATTTTTTTATGAAGTAATTAAATAGGTATTTATATATGTATTTTTTGTTTTGGTCATTAATCTCTGATTTATGATTTCGTCAATGAATGAGGCCTGAAAACTGGATCATTTTTTTGTAGTTTTGTTTAAAAAAGTACATATGCAGCATTCTGGTGTGGCTTGAGATGAATTTGTGGATTCTTGAACATAATTCATCCATATGGATTATTCAAATCTCTATAGAAACTATGAAGAAAATAATCCTACAGTAAAATAACAGAAAAAAATAGGTTCCAATTAATAACTACCATGACTAATCTTACTGTATTCTAACTCATTAACTGAGCTGGTGGAGACTACAGACAACTTGAGGTGCAAAGGAGTAAAGTTTTATTGAAATGTGTATATTACAAGCAAAGCTTCTTGTTCCTAAAATGGTATGTCAAAAAAAAAAAAGACAAACTGTACAGGAATGGAAAGATGCACATTGTGGTGCAAATCAAGGACCTAATAACCCCTTATACATATATAATATACATATTAATTCAGGGAATCTTGTCCTGCATAACAACCTGGATCATATTTTAAGGAAATATAATGGTGCACCTTGCAAAAGAGAAAAGGTTTTTCCTTTTTTTGTGTTTTATTTGTGTCTGTTTATTTTATCCAGTAACAGTGAGGGAGGAAACGCTGCTAACAGGATGATTGAAGATACAGATACATACAATATTTAGTTAACTAAATTAAAAATAGCACATTTTTAAAAGACTTTTTGTATTGGAGTTAGTTGGCATTAGTTATCAACTCAACAACGTCTTGATCTGCATAGCAAACCAGGCCAAATCTGGCCTCCTCAGTCCTCTGCCACCCTCCCTCTCCTCCTCTCCTCTCCTCCTCTCCTCTCCTCGCTGCTTTCTTCAGTTTCTGCACCTCTCCAGACGGCATCTCTCACCCGCTCCACTTTCCTCTCTGCTTGTTTACAGTAAGCAGGTCCGAGCAGGATGGTTTTACCTTTTATGGCCATTCCTCATCCACGGTAAAAGTGCACTAATACAACGGTATGTTACCCACCTCCCCCTCCTCATTCTG
>CAFUXE010000264.1:266080-278345 GCA_903364295.1 Serranus cabrilla
TGTGGTAAAAGCACCTTTTTAAAATGCCTCGCTCGTCTACACAGACAGATAGTGGCCGAGGCAGAGGTTTGTTTTGAATGTCTGGCTGTATAAAAAGCTCCTCTCGCAAGTGTTTAGGTTAGACCGGGGGTCCCTGTGTCTGACACACATACACATGCATGCACGCACACGTTCACATAGCAGGCAGGTGTTACTGAGTAAGACCTGCTGTGAACACATCCAAACATTAAAGGGAGGAATGAGTGTGAGCAGGAGGGAAGCAGATGACATACGGCACCGTGCAGGCAGACTGGGCACAGACGGGGAAATGTCACGTTTAAAAGCTATGTTAATTACAGCTCTATACTTTAATTGGAAACACACATTAATCAATACTGAGTTAATCCTTACACAGTCAGCACAGGAGAGGTCAATATGGACCAAAATATGGCTCACCATCCATTGCTTTTACACAAAATGCATTCAGCGACCACATCTGTCAACTCTCACTCAAACTCTACCACCAACAAATACACAACACAACATGCTGTAAACTGTAAATCGTGACATTCTGTTACACCTGGATCTAAAATACTGATTAAAATCAGCCTAATTGGGACACAGAGAAACAGTATCATCCCTAGATGACCACTATGAGCGACTTATGTGCTGGAAATATAACAGAAGAAGATGTTTATTCGCAACTTTTTGAAGGAAATTTGATTAAATACTACATGATGTCCGAGGAACAACATTTGCATTTCTGCTATTCCTTCTAATTAAATGAAACTTTTGCCTATTTTTAACCAGCTCTGTGACATGCGCCTGAAGCTCAACCATTTTTTTTGTGCTGATTGAAAATCTCAGCAGCTCATATAAAAGTATCCGCTGCAGTCAGACCACTTTGTTTTTCACCACCTGTCCCTCTAGAAGCTACGTCACGAGAAGCGATTGGATTAAGCGTTTTAATGGTTATTAGGCTCTAATATTTTCATAATTAATGGATTAATGGTTTCCACCTCTCCTCTAGACCTAATGGAAAATTCCGTCCGAGTCGTTTCCGATTGAGGTGGTTACATGAGGCAGTTTTAATTCTGATTGGGCTTTTATTCTGATTATTAGTTGAACACTCCCCTAATAATGTGGCATTTTAACAATCTGCTCTTGTGGTTTACAGTCCATCCCAGGATGGTGTCACTTTTCCTTCCACTTAATTCCTTAACCCCATAGAGGAATTACTATTCTTATGGAGGTGGAAAGTTTATGAGCTCCAGCCACATGATCAGATGTCCCTCTTGGACGTAATGAGCGCTGGATGCCTGGACACATGTGCAGGAGATTGCAGCGATGGATCAGGCACGCAGACAGTCTGACACAGGATCATACAGTTTGTGTCTCTTGTGATACACCTGGGAGAACGTTTTCCACTTGGAAGACAAATGTTGTGGGATAAGTGTTTTGGTTGCATCAGTGCATTTTGGATGTTAGATGAACTGTTGTAGTGAGCTGCCTGTTGGTAAAGAGGACTGTCTGAACAGAAAAAAATAACTCCGCTGACTGAAATGTCTGTTAAAGTGTTTGTTTAAAGAACTTTAATATCGACACCCTCGCAAAAGTCATTTTTCAGGTTATTCACAAACTGAACCAAATATTGAATAGGCTATAATGAAGATTTATTAAGAATTTCACTCAGAAAGGTTTTGACAAAAAGAGGAATAAATGACTTTGGTTGACTTCAAGTTTTTTTAATTAGTAATTAATTAGTGATTTTACAATTTTACACAATTTCTAGCTGTTAGAATTTAATACAGTATTAAAATCTTTCTTAGCGAGGTCATGTAATGTGGAAAACATGAACAGAAAGCCGATCACTTGTACCAGATACAGATTGTGGAGCCTCTTCACTCTTTGCTAAATGCTCGCTTCATGGACTCAGCTGTTTTGCTGACTAAAATTCTGACTAAAAAGATGAAATACCTTTGCAATATTTATAATCCAGTCTAAACCTCATCACTTACCAACAGGGGAGGAGCCCTGAATCATGGAAATAACTCCGGCAGTTAGGTCTTTTTTTGTTCTTCTTTAAGCAGCCGCCATCTTGAAAAGTCACGTTGTCTTTTGACTGAGGATAAATAGATCATCATAAGTCGCTCTCTTGACATAAACCTTTATACTACAGCAGTAAAATCACATGATCTGTTCATATGAGGATGTTGGCGATTTTACCAGAGGTGGCAGCATCATGAGGAGATGATTTAGGCAAAAAATGACTCGGGCTGTTACTTCAGGAAGGTGACGATATGTAACGGGGGATACATGGTAAAGTGGTTAGCCTCACAGCAAGAGGGCCGTGGGTTAGAATCTGGGTTGTGGTGGAGTTTGCATGTTCTCTCAGTGTCAGCGTGGGTTCTCTCTGGGTTGTCTGTGTGTGTGTCCTGTGATAGTGTGGCGTCCTGTCCAGGGTGTACCCCGCCTCTTGTCCAAGGTCAGCTGTGAGTTCTTATAAGCAGTTGAGGACGATGAATGAATGAACGACTGAACTAATGAATACTATATAAAGACAGCATTTACTCATTTTCTCACCTACAAAGTGTAGCGTCTATTCAAACCCTTTAGATCTCCTCTGATGCTCTCTGCTGCATGTCAAGGCCGTCCTGTTGGCAGGAGCCATCTCATCATTTTCTCACTATCACAAAGAGCTACAAACACTGTGGGTGAAAGCCATTGAAGGAATAAGTTATCTAATAAGGGTGATGTATTTACGTGTCAGTTTGGGGCCCATGTGCAGCAGCGGGGACTTGAGTTAGCTGGTGTGCTGCGATCTGACCTCGACTGGTTATGAAATGTCAACGTGTACGTTTGTGTGTCTGTGTGTGTGTGTGTGGCTGTGGAATGCCAGTGTCAAGGGCCTGAGAAACAGCCATGAACAAACAAACATTGGCTCGTCTTTCCCTGTTGCCCTCCTCTGGTCCCTATCACTCACATGAAAACACACACGTACACACACACACACAGAGCGCGGTTGCATGGGAGCGGTGTTTATTGTCTCAGCGTTAACTAACGTTGCTGCCATATCTGGCCTCTGTAATTAGATTTACCTTTCCTTGTTTTTCTTTCCTTTCATTCAGCCCTTTCCTGCCTTGTGCTTTCTCTTTCTCCATAGAAGTTGTTTTTCTTCCATGAGCGGCCTGCGCAGAGGGCAGGGGGTGAGGGGGAAGGAGGGGAAGGAGGCGAGGAGGATCCCAGCTCCACCTCCTTTTTCCTTACCTTACATCCTATTCTATATTTTCTTCCCTCTTCTTCCTCCGTCACCTGTCCTCTGCCTCCTTGATTTCCGTGGGAACAGCAGCACCCCGAGGTTCCTCCCAGAGCGATGCCAGCGGGATCTGCTGTCTCCCCCCTTGCCCCTCAACGCCCTCACCCCACCTGGAGGGATGGGATACCTTGCTGTGGGGCACACACACACAAATCCCCCAAACACAAACATACAGTCAAATTTCAGGCTTAACATGCGCTCAGTGGGTCCCTCTCAGTCCCCGTCGAGAGCGCAATATCTCTGCTGCGCATTTGAAAGCGAGTGTGTTAGTGTGTGTTTTCCCCACAGAGCTGAGGTTGCAACCTACCGTCAGGGGAGATGTTGTGATCTCTCTATTGTTGTTTTGCCTTTTATCCATTCCCACTTTCCATTATGTCTCTCTTCTCCTCGTCAACTGGTCCCGGTTGCTTTGGGATGTGGAAACAAACACACACAGACAAACGGAGAAACACACGCTCTTACAGCATACACGAGTACTCACCGAAACACAACTGTAAACCAGAAAGTTTATTTTAATACTCATTATATCGTGGCCCAGGAGAGAACACTTGCACGAAGTTTTGTTTAAAGTAAACGGTAATGTCTCTCTCTGTGTGTTTCTGTTTGTGTGCGTAGGCGGCTGATTTTAGCAACACTCTTTTTAGTGATACAGTCCCTGGTTCTGTTTTGGAAAGAAAACCTAAAAATGGCCCAGTGCTGGTTGAAGTGACCCTGCAGTGCCAGCTGTAAACTCCTCTTATGGTAGTGTTACGGCCATGTGTACAGTACTGTGTGTGTGTACGTCTACGTGGGCTATGCCACTTTGTTTTCCCCTCTAGATTTAAAGCCTTACATGGATACAAACAGACACCAGAAGCTACATGGAAGTCCCCCAGACAGGTTTTGTTGTGTGTGCATATACACATGTGTGTGTGTGTGTGTGTCACTCTGTGTACACAAACCTTAGAGGCCCATGGGTAAAGGCTAACATATCAAAGGATCAGTAAGCAGGGATTAAATATCACTCCCCCGCTAAAGAAGGTTTGGTCCTGTTTAGAAGTGACAACAATAGGTGGCAAAACAGAAGACTGTCACTAGAGGGGCGAAACCCAGCCCGCTATGCCCTGAAGTCCATGTTTTTAATCTCTCCAGTTTAAATTTGATGGGCCTCGCTCCTGCCAGAATTTTAACATCTACCACATCCACCTTCCTCGCTCCGTTTTTTTTTTTTCCAGCTATTTTCACCTGGCCCGCTCTTTAATCTGCCTTTGAGTTCTGAGACACATGTCTGGAAGTACCAGAATGAAAGACAGGAGAGTTGAGTGCAAGAGGGAATAAAAAAGAAAACTCCTCAGCTGCCCCCCTTCTCTCTCTCTCTCCCTCCCTCCCTCTCCTCCTCCTCCTCCTCAGCCCTCCCCTCCAGGGAATGTTTTGGGGCCCAGCTCATATTTTGTTTGCACAATGCATTCCTGCAGGCTCTTTATTTATGTCAATCTTCCTTTTGATCAGAGTCCGGTTACCACTGGTTACCCACTCACTGCTCCTGTGAGTGAAGGAACCCACCTGTGATGCAGGACTGTGTGTGTGTGTGTGTGTGCAGGAGTCTGGGGCCTTCGTTCCAGGGCAAGTTTACCGTCAATTAATATGGCTAAATGATTCCCTCACATGGTAAAGTATTTATGTAAGGTGATCTGGCTGGTGGCGGAGCCCAGGACATCTGGCTGTGATCTACACCACAGATGGTTCTACCTGCTCACACACTAGCTGCACACACACACACACAGAAACACACACACGAAGAGTCTGGAGGTGGAGAGGTGAGGTAGACGTTGTGTGTGTGAGTGTATGCGCGGTGAACTGTGTGTGTGTATGTGCTGTACATTTGAGGCGTTAGTGCCCCGGCTGCTGCTGCTGCTAAAAAGGAAATGGTGAAGTGAAGCTTTTCAGTGGGATACACATACACACTGCTGGGAGAAGAGGTCATGCATGCTTGACTTCTGGGCTTGGTTAGGGAGAACTTTGAGTGTGCACACGGACAAATTACACACAGAAATAACAACATATTTTCGGAAGAACCTTTCAGAAATTGTAGTCTATTTTCCCCCCGAAGAAAATTACAAAAAAGAAAACAAAGCGGCTTAACAAGTATTAAAAAGCACATTGAAAACAGCATGCAAAATAAACATGAATAGATCCCTATTTGTCTAAACAATTACATTAAACCTAATTTCCCCGAGCCATTCATATTGCTGAATGGGTGATTAGCTGTGTTTATCTTGTTTTTTCCTTCCTTAACAGGTTTTTTTAAATACTTTTATACAAATTTGGGTGTTTCAGTATTTAACTCACTTCTCATTAAATAACACCTCATTTGCATATTCAAACATAACATTTCAGTAAATGTTTTATCCTATTAACCTGTAGTGTCTTGTAAATTGTATTGAAGCTTACAGCACATATTTTTTTTAAAGACAGTTTATTTTTGCTTTTGTCTCCCGTGAGGCAAAAATCTCCACTTCAGCAGCACTTACATACAAACTTCCTGTTTCATTCCTCTCCATATTCTGACGTTTTTACAGAAGGCTTTGTTCAGATATCATTGTCAGCCTGATTACAATTTATTCCTAAAAACCTGGTGAAGAAGTTAGGAGTATTTTCCTATTTATAGTTTAACTAAAAAATATCCCAAATTCCTTCAGTAAAAAGCTTTGATTCTAATATGTAAACAAAATGAATTCTGAAACCTGGCTTTGTCCATTGTTCAGATTTCTGTTCTAGAAATGTATGCAAAATAACTCATATTTAACAAGAAATACCTTATTTAAATATTTAAACAGAAAGCTTCTGAAAAGTTGTGATACAAAAAAATGTCTACAAGTTATCACCTGGGGAATTTTAATTGCAATATTTATTAGTTAAATGTTTTACCCTATTCACCTGTAGTGTCTGATGTAAACATCTACCATGCATATGAAAAGCTGAGTGAACCAGTATATTGTTTTTATGCAGATATTTAATTGTGAGGATAAAGTGGTTTAGGACCATCATGCTGCTTTTGAGTGCAGGAAGCATTATTGCTTCTCTTTTATCGTCCTTCTTATCACCTTCACTGCTGTCAGGAAAAATATGAATAATAATAATAATTAATTAATTTTCATGCATCTTGCTCCCTGTGTGCTATCGCTGCACATCTGTAAAGGCGCATGTGATTGCTCTGTAATGTATGGCTTGACTGAGTGCTGAGAAGTGATCAAATCATATGTGCACAAAATAAAATAGATGGAGCTTAATAGATGATTCTAATTATGTAGAAGTTTGAATTTGTTCAAATCACTTTTACTTTGGATTCATTCTAACTTGATTTGGGGAGAAAGACACAGACGTGATACTCGGGTGGGACTTTTCATAACTGACCTTATCAGAAATGTTTATTTATGTTGAACGTTGCATATAGATAGTCAATATCGGCTGATATACATCAGCATTAGGGCTTTGCGATCATAACTACATAGCAGAGCAAGAACAGAAAGAAACAAATGATTTAAGATGTGCTCAACTGGTTACACAACATTATTGATATGATTTCAATATGTCCTTTTTTGATATCATAGTTATAGGCAATACCAGCATAATGTGACTGGCAATATCAATGTCGACATCAAAAATCCTGTATCGGCCAAGCTCTAGCTTTGCCAGCTTGCTTTTAATGTTTTTTTATGAGCTATTACATTTTATATTTGTGGTTCTAGCCATGCACTTCAATTACCCTGAACAGTATTTATAGAACCTGATTGCAGCAATTTTGATTGAAAGTTTAACACAGACTGCAGAGACACAGACTTGAAAGTAAGATTTTCCAAATCCAGAGAAAACTTGGAAGGGGAACGAAAAAAGTAAAAGAAACGGCTGCTCTGATGAGGAGTTTCACTCCGACTGCTGCTCGGTAGACACCAGTTGAAGCATGTGGTCGTACTGGGCAGCTTCCAGGTGTGAAAGCGTGCGCTTGTATAAATGAGATGTAAGGCATTGCTGGAAAAGACTTAGTCAGGCAACTTTCCCTAGATGCATATCGATGAAAATACCAAAGTAAACACAACATAAATTCAGATTTTCTCCCCTTGTCTGTCCTTCATGGATGATGTTCTTGTTGTGCTGTTCTTGGCGTGAAGAGAGATGGATGTTTCCTTGAAACCAGCCTTCCACTCTCCGCTCTTCCTCATCTCCCCCTCCTCTCCATCCCTCCATCCTGAAAGAGCCCTCAAGAGATGTGTGTACCCTCTCGCCGCCCGTATCCAAATAATTAATCCAAAGCAATTACTCTCCTCCTTCATCTGTCCGTCGGCCCGCTAACAAAACATTTCGACACGTGTCCTCATCACTCCCCTTTAATTAAGGCAGCACTATTTATCACTCCCCTTTAATTATCCTAGCCTGTTTATCAGTCTGCCTTTAATGGAATAGGCACCAGAGAGATACTACAAAACACACCCCGCTACGCTTTTCCTCGCTTCTGCCAGTTTTGAACTCAAGAAGAAGAAAAAAAAACAACAAAAAACAATTAGTCAAGGCACGAAAGAAAGCAAAACAGAGAATTAAAAAGGAGGGCGCTGAGAGAAACTCGGAGAGCTGAAGGAGATATAAGTTGTTGTTTTGCTTCCTTCTCTCGGCAATCAGGGTGATGGCCACACTCACACACTCCGCTGTGCTTTTGTTCCCCTCGCAGAAAACTTCCGCAGACTCCATGCAGTTCACACTGAGTTCAAACACACACACACACACACGCACACACAGACTGAGATCAAACACACCTCCACAATAGTTCTTTTGTGTTCAGTAACCATGGTTTCTGTCAGGTTTAATGCCTAGCAACATGTGTCACGGGGCAACCACTCACTGAGAAGGGGAGGGCCTCGGGTACACTTCATAACAGCACAAGTGTTTGACCATGAAACAAATTTTACTATCGTGGCACTTGCTTAGAGGAGCTGAGTTTGAACATGGCAGTAGGAGTTTTTTCTTCTTCTACCTACACACGGCGGATCACTACAGGGTGTGTGTGTGTGCAGCTGATATGTGTCATGCAACCGCAGGAACGACCATGTTTTGCCTCTCCTCACAAGCTGCATATTAACAGAGTTGTCGATCAGCCTTTAACCAGCTCAGACAGAGGAGAAACCCACAGGAGAAGGGAGGCAGCTCCAGAATCACTCTCAGATAGAGTGCTCCTCCCCTGGATCCAGAACTCACAGGCCGGGCTGAGGCCGGCTCAGCCTGGGAGCAATTTGGTGAATATAAATTGTAACCACACATGGGTTAGACAACTAGTGGGCTCTCACACACACGTACACACACACACACACACACACAGGCTGCTGGTAGGGTCAGAAGTCTGGGTGTCACACCCTGTCATTGCAGATTAAGTTATGCAAAGTGAGGTGGTCGGGCAGCCAACCCCTAGGGCTTAACAAGCAGGAAACACTAATTGGGTCGGCTTGCTGATTGCCATAATTGCTACTGTGAGTGTGTGTGTGTGTCTGCACATGCCTGGCTGAGGGAGGAAGGCTGAACAACCTGCTAGGTAACATGGCAGCTTTCAGCATGGACCACTGCCCTCTGAGGAAAAGGAGAAGAAGAAGATAAAGGAGATGAGGAAGAGGAGGGAGAGAGATAAAGCAGGGGGATTAAAATTATCATAGGTTAGGAATTACACAGAAATTAATGATAAACAATGAAAACTCCAATTTACAGCTTATTTTTCCAAGTGATTTAGTTATGACTGAAGATAAATCAACGCTTTTCTCAAATAAACAAGAGGATTTGTATTCTAACAACACAATAAGTGCAGAAAAGTCTATTAAATCTGAAGCATCTTGCAGTGATTTTGCTGTCACAGCAACTGTTTTCAATGCATCTTTATTAACATTTTGAAGAAGAAAAATACTATCAAGTTAGAGTAGCTGCCAACACAGTACATTATACAATACAATACAAGAATCAGCTTTATCCTCCGTATAATATCCAGTATCAATGTACAACATACTTAAGTGCTTCTCCAACAAATGTGTAGACAATTTGTGACAAATAAAAGGAAAAAACATTCAAGTTTGTTCTTTGTAAACCAACTTATCTAAAGTAAGGCAAGAAGTTATTCCTTTCAGAAATGGCAGCGTTCTACAGCTTTCTCTTTCATCCACGAGGCACAAATATTCTTGAGGTCATAAAACCCTCATATGTTGGACAATAATGCAATGGAATTTATAAGTGAAACGATGTTCTGAAGAGTACAGCGACTGCCTCAATGTGGATTTGCTTCTTCCACGCGGAGGCATGAGAAACATCAGAAATATGTCGTATTATGTCTTAGAGTAATTTGATGAAAAGATTCAGTTGTACAGAATTACAGTAAATATGTGAGCTGCAAAGCTAAAGCATCTATAATGACTCTTGAAATTCTGCAAATACATCTGGTGCTTTAAATCTATCACAGTCTGCTGAGAGACATCATTCAGCCGTAGATGCTGCAGCCTCCATCACATCCAGACTGAGAGGAGTACTGTGCAGGAACAAGTAGAATAATCTTAGACATGCACATTAACCTCCTACCATTGTGAATTTGGGGGTTGTGGGCAGTGGATGTTTAAGTTGTTCTGGTCAAAAATCTAGAATTAATACGGTTGAATCAATCAATTAATTAATTAAACCTAATAAGGTGTATCATGGTTCAGAATATTAATATTCCCCCTTGCTGAAGTCCATTTCCATGTTCAACTTTTGCGTTGATACCTTTTGTTACACGCATCTGGTGTTAAATTATGCAATTCTTTTCATACCGGAAATTGACAAAAAATTGTCAAAATCCCTTCAGAATATGACAACAATATACCAAGATCCAAAAGCTGTACATCTTCTGAAAGCTCTAGGTCTCTAGTTAGTGGCTGTAAAGTTTCATGAGGTTGTGATTATCCTTGAGGTCACAGCAGCTCATTTTATACAGCGAGGTCGAGACTCAAGAAATGCCCTCACTGCAATGAACTGGCTACTACAGAGACTAACATCATCCCACATGAATAAAACGGGTATCATTGAATCCACAAGAGTCTCAATTTATGTATTTCAAAAGTCTGTTTTGGGACCGCAGTATGCAGAAATATTAAAATATAGGAGGCAGAAATATTTTAATGCATGAGAAAAAATGTGTTTTTGACGTAAATTGCATGTTATCAGCATAAAGTAGACATGTATGTAAAGAGGAGACTTGTGGGAACACATGGAGCCCATTTTCATTTAGATAGTATGACGTCAGAGGTCACATGACCGCTATTAAAATCACCATGCTAAATAACATAGCAATAAAATAGCCTAAATTTGCAGCGTTATTTCGGCCACTTCCCAACATGACATCCTGGCGGACCTGGTACCAATAAATTCCTCTAGTTTCATATGATATCATTATCTCCACTAGATATTCATTGAGCAGCTGGAAAGTCAGCTGCTCAATGAGTAAAATTAAACAACTTTATTTACTTTAGTTAAAGTTGGTCATGTTAAGGCATAAAAAAATACAACCCTGATTCCAAAAAGCTGCATGAAATGTAAATAATACAGAATGTGATCATTTGCTTATTTTTTATGACATATATTAAAGTAAAAAGTGCTCAAAGACAATGTCTAAAGGCTCAGTTGTCCACAATCAAGGATGGTTCCCCACTTCCGAAAAAAAAAAAACAGTTGAAAAACAATGTTTGTTAATGCAGAATTGCAAAGAATTTAGGAAAAACTGCATCATCTATGTTAAGACTCTATCATGCAAAGTAAAAGCCATGCATCAACAAAGAGTCCACATTTCAGATTGTTCTTGGAAATCATGGACGTGGTGTCTTAAAGAGGGAAAGGACCATCCAGATTGTTACCGTCGCAAAGTTCAAAAGCCAGACCTGCCCCCTCTGTGGTGCATAATGAAGCGCTAAATGTGACACCGGAGACCTTGGACTGCTGCGTAACTAAAGTCATAAATCAAGCAAGAATGGAGAAGAATTTCCTAACTGCAACAATTAATGTCTGTTCCTAAATTCTTACTCATTGTTGTTAAAAGAAAAAGTGATGATCACAGTGGTGAACATATTGTCCCAACCTGTGTGGTTAATCAAATTAATGATGAAATTAGTGAATATTTACAATAAACAATTCATCTGATCAGTTTGAAATATATTGGCTTTGTACATTTTTAAGGTATATCTGTCAAAAATGTATTTACATCTTAGACAGCTTCCTAATGTTTTTGGAATCAGTGTTGTAAGAGAAATACACTTTTGAGTGAAGGGGATACTTCCCACCTGGAGAGAAGCTATAGGAACTCAGACAGAAAATAATCATGGTGAAAACATTATTGTCAGTCACAGATTAGTGCTAATAAACCCCGAGGCTGGTGCGCTTATTAAATTGAAATAGGCTGCATCAAGTTGAGGTCTACAGCAAAATAATTGTTGAGTTTTTCTAGACTGATGTAATTGGGTATTGATGGAAGCAGCTGTTGTGTGCGCCCAGGTGTGACCTCGCCATATCATCTCGTCCAGCCTGCTCAGCTCTGCTGCACATCAGTGCAGGAGAGAGCTGGGAGACGTGACGCAGTGCGTGCTCATTCCCCTGCTGCGGGCGCTTTTGAACCACAACGTGACTGTACAGTTTGTCTCACATGCCTAATCAGACTGACCTAACATGAACTTTGCATTCAGAAACTGCAAAAATACTGCACTAAGCTGTTTTCTCCTGTTACATTATTTGCTTTGCATAGAGAAACCGTCAGCCCAATCTGAATCTCAATTTGAAATTTTGTGCATGATTCATCAGAATTTTTTAAATCTATCATCATCTTTGCTCATTCTTCCTGCTATGGACAAGCTCTTCTGTCCGTCCTTCTACATCCTCTCTCTGGATCCCTCTCTCTCCCACACACACACACATACACACACACACGCAAAGAGGTGGCCTACC
>CAFUXE010000264.1:279918-293394 GCA_903364295.1 Serranus cabrilla
CACTGGCTGAGCTGCGGGTGGTGGTCAGTAAATAAGTAATATGTTTCAAATATTGGAAACACTTTATTTTATCTCGCAAATGTAACAAACTGTGTTTACTGAGCCGTTACCAATAACACCTGTTCAACTGCTCGCTAACACAAATATCTCACCAATCACATGGCAGGCAGCAACTCGATGCATATAGACATGTAGATATCGTGAAGATAATCTGCTGAAGATTCAAACCGAGCATCAGAATGGGGAAGAAAGGTGATTTTAGTGAACATGGCATGGTTGTTGGTGCCAGACAGGCTGGTCTGAGTATTAATTTCAAAGTGCTGATCTAACAACCATCTCTAGGGTTTACATTGAATGGTCTGAAAAAGAGAAAATATCCAGTGAGCGGCAGTTCTCAGCCGAAATGCCTTGTTGATGCCAGAGGTCAGAGGAGAATGTTCAGACTGGTTGGAGATGATAGAAAGGCAACAATAACTCAAAAACTACTCCTTAAAACCGAGGTCTGCAGAAGACCATCTCTGAACCACAACACGTCCAACCTTGAAGCAAAAGACCACACTGCCACTTTATTAGGTACACACTCCACTGCCTACAGTGGCCAATGAGTGTATATGGATATCTTTTCCTTTTTTAGACGTTAAGATTTTGAATCATCCTCTGGGCCTGAAAAGTGAAGCCAATACATGAGTGCCTTTAATCTGCATTCTTTCTAATGACCAGCAGGGGGCAACTCCACTGGATGGAAAAAGATGAATTCATTACCTTAGTAAACATGATCCCAGTCCCTAGTTTTAAGACTTATTCAGTACAGCATGATGTTCATTTAGTAAATGATGGTCCTGTTTAGAGTAAATAGATGATAAAACTGGGTATACTTTAGGTTGTTTGTTTCTCAGAGCGTTAACCCTTTCACAGGGTATTTTAAGTTCTTGAAAAATAAAGATGAGGTACACAACGGTGAGAACAGCAATAAACAAATATTTGTTTTGTTAAGACATAGTTATGTCTTTGTGATGGCAGCTGGTCCGGCTGCACATGTATTTTAGTTCATGTGAATCCCCAGGGCTTTAAAGAGTGATGCAAAAGGCCGTCTCTACATAACGAGGTGGAAGTAAGAATGAGAGCTGCGTAGGATCAATCCCAACTGGAGCTCTGAACCACAGATATGCTTTAAATGTCATGAACTGCCCCTTTAACTGTAGCATTTTGGTTGCCAAAAAAATATCTTGTTCAGCATGCAGTTGTGCTAAAAGACACTCGTAATGAGTCAGCTGTGTATTTTGAATTACTGATGCAACTTGGTAACTAAGCTACTTATCTAACACTTGCATAAGCTGCCAAACATGAGGCTTCAGGATGGGTGATGTCATGGTGGGGATGTAATTTCTTTTTTTTTACAGTCCATGCTACAGTCATAATCATTGTCCCCATAAAAAAACCTCAAATGTCGATCTAATCCAGAAACATTAACACTTAACAACAGACCATTCTCATAAAAAAATCAGCCATGTCCACTCAACCCTCAGCACGTTTTCAGACGTCTCCTCATCCTTTCTTGTTGGCAGGTACAACTGAGCTTTCCTCACTGCTATTGTTTTAAGGAATGCGCACACTTGTTTTCTTCAAGGATGGGAATGGAATCCGTCCATTGAGATATTCGCACCAGATAAAGGTGAGCTAGTGTTGTGTGCAGACAGCTGCCTGTGTTGAACAAAGGTGCCTGTGGATTGGACTTTCTCAAAAATATAAACTAATTTCTTGGCTTCAAGTAATTTCAAGTTGCAAAGAGTTCTTGGGAATCAGGGCCACAAGCTGAGAAAGAAGCGGTTCTCTGTCACCACTGACTGACTACTGTGTCTGCCTCAGTGATTTATGAGTGATAATAATGGAAAAAGAATGGCAGAACAAATATTATTAAATCATCATTTAAGTCATTGTGCTGTTCTGCTCCGTGTCTCCCTCTCCCTGTCGTCTTGTTGTGGCTGCAGGAGCCTCCTGGTTCTTTGCTCTGTGTTGGGTGTGATTGAGCGTGACCTCTGACCTCTCTGGCTCTATGGAATTCCATACATGGTGCGTCTGTGACCCCCCGACCTCCAGCTGCGCTCTGATTCTATTGGCTGAAAGGCTCCCTGTGACTTACAGCAAAGTGCCGCCAGTCAGAATCAAGGGGTCAAAGGTTGAGAGTCTTGGAAATGATTCAATGGAGTCTGCTCTGCTTTCTACAGCATGGCCACAATACCGTCATTCTGTACACACAGCGGTGCTCATGAGAAGAAGAGAGAGAGGGAGAATTTAAGAGAAACAAGACATCAAACTATTTTGTCAGAGTCGGACTACAGATAACATAACTGAAATGGGACAAAGCCTGCTGACAGTCTGGGTAATTGACCATTCTTTCTTAAACATTAATGGTTTTAGCTGGGTTTTTGCTTTGGCACAACACCTGCTCTTATGTAGTGTTTAGGGGGCATTACCTCTGCTAACCAGATTTGGACTGTTAAGAACGTTTGGTGCATCTGAAATGGACTTCTCCTAGAATATAAGAAAATAAAGAAGAAATGTGAGATAGATTTAAGAGAATGATTCTGCATGAAGCCCAGTGTCTTCCTCTTTTCGACTTTAACAATTTTTCTTATTTAATCATTCTCATATCTCAAATCTAAACGATCGCAACAAAAAAAGGGGCATCTCAACCAGTTTTAGTGGCTGGTATTGTTGGGCAATTTCTACCAAATTGGCATATGCCCACAGTGAAACATCACCATGGGCAATGGTATTGTCATGCAAACTGATCAAATCATATGGACACAAAACCCACTACAGGAGCTTTAATATCCACCGTTAGGAAACATCATCGTCTTGTTCATTCTTTCACCAGAAGTGCGTGCATTACATAGACAGTAAAAATTACTGCATTCTTTAACAAAGTTTGAATTAATTCTCGGACTTTGCAGCTTCAGTTGCACTTTTGAAATCAGTCTGTGCACCATTAAATAAATCATAATTGTTTCTTTCTTAACACTTAATAAATGCCACCGTTATCTCACGCCCAGGTGCAGGTGTGGATCATGATCCTGGGCTCAGTGGTCGATGACAAGTCAGCCACTGTGATGGACGATGCCATTGCCCTTTAGCCCCAAGTGGCTGGTAAATGGAATGATGTACGGCAGACTTGACTAGAGATTTGATCCCACACCTCTGAACTTACTTCAAGCGCTTTAAAACTGTAACCCCAACGCTCTGCCTTTCAGGATATGGGAACTTCAAAGATCTGATAACTTAGCACACGCCCAACAACGTCAACGTCCAGGCTGTCCAAAACTTTCTGTGATTCCTCTGTAGTCAAACTGCACTTCAAGTATCCCCCACAAACCCCTACCCTCGACCCCAAAACTTCTGTCTTTGTCAAAGTGAAATGCCCTCCATCCTCCGACAGAGAGGGAGGGGTGAAGGTGAGGCTGTCAGCATGTGGCAGCACCTGGCTGTGGAGCAGCCTTGATCAAGGCCCTGGATTGGACATGAACATCGAACGCTCATCTCCGAGTGCTGCTCAGCCCGTGACACTGTTACAGGACAGGTTGACAGACAACGCCTTCACTGTCTCTCTGCCCGGCTTTGAATGTCCTTTAAAAACAGGCAGGTACAGGAGAGTGGAGGAGAAGGAGAGCGGGTCCTCCTTCTTTTTGTCTTCATGCTGACAGGTAAAAGACAAGTTCCTCACCGTTTGGTCTTGTCTTTACTCCTTTTCCCCTTTTGGTGCCAGCCCCCCTCTGCCTTCACCTGTCTCTGTTCTTCTTTCACCCTCTTCATGCAGAAACAATGAGCTATAGTCACCCGACATATTCTAAACACCCCCTCCCCCATATACCCCCGGCAGAAATGAATCTGCCTGCAACCCCCTCTGTCCTCCTATCCCTCCATCCCTACACAGCATGCTGTTTTCTGTTGTGGGATTACTTTTCACGGGGGGGAGGGAGAGAGGTGGAGAGCTGGAAAGAGAGAAGAGAAGGTCCAGAAAAGAGCCCTAAAATAACTGTCATGCAAGTGGACAGGCAGTGATTAAGGATTTAACTGATCATCCTGGGGCTGACAGTGAACCAGCTATTATCTAGCAGGAATCAAACGCTGCTCAAAGCCCTGGGAGGCTCTCTGCGCCTCTCAGCATCTCTCAGCTCCTCTCAGAGGCCTGGCCAACATGAAAGGAGACGTCAGGGTCTGGCAGCTGACAAGCCATGGAGAGAGAGAGAGGAAGAGAGAGAGAGAGAGAGAGAGTAAAGTAATGAGATCTTTATTTTGGCCGTTACCTCAGGGACTGTTGATCTGTGTTGTGGTGATGTGCAGCGGAATACAAAGAGCCACTCTGTTTGTTTATGTGGGAACTCTGTCTGTGTGTGTGCATTTGCGTGGGTGTGTATGCATGTTAGATGTCACTCAAAATTAGTGAAGTAAAAGTCATTCATTAATCTAACACATGACAGGAAACTATATGATACCAGATGAATAAAAGTAAATCTTACTGAGACTGTGGTGAGAACATAATTACAGTTGGGAGGAAATTAGTGAATTGGTCTGCGTGTGTGTGTGTGTGTTTTATGTTGGTGTGGTTTCTCTGTTTGTGTTCTTCATCAAAGGCCTTTCCATGACACAGGAGACTTTACACTTGATCCCCCTGCTGATCTCCCCACTGAAGTGTGTGCTTCTGTGTGTGTGTTGTGCACTGTGCTGCACCGTGTTGTGGTGAAGTCTTTGCACTATAGCATTTTAGCTTTACTTCCTGGATGTGTTATAATAACTATAATAGTTATTATAGTTATCGTGTTATCATAACTCAAGAATTTATGGTCGGATTTGGATGGAATTTTCAGGAAATGTCCGCAATGATACCAGGAACAAGTGATTAAATTTTGAGCGTGATCCGTATACGCTATAACTGGTTACAACCATAGGCGCCGATTTTGTGGGTGCTTGGTTGGAGCACCCACGGAGATTGCCGAGGGGGGACTGAGCTGCCTAGGCGGAGGTCTGAGCTCTCCGAGCGCTTTTCTAGTTTTATCTTGTAACAGTTTTTCCCCAAACTTTTATACATTAAAATAAGGAAAAATGTTAAGAACTTTTTCAAATATGTACCAACTATTACCTTGTGAAAGCTTTCAACCGTTTGTTTTGCTGCGAAATATTGTCCTAAAGTTGAGAGGACAGTTATAATAGTGACAGTGTGTCTGTGTAATGAGCCTTTTCCATTAACAGTCAGACTCGACTCAGGTGCTTTAGTGACTCGGACTCGAACACTTGAGACTGATTCTGCCTTGAGAATTGGTGACTCGACTACACCACTGGTTCTGGGCTACAGTAGAGCCATGGTGTAGATATGAAAGGCTCATTTAGTCTAGAAATAAAACTACCAGATCACCCTAAATCCCATACACTGTTCCTTTAAGACTAACATTATCCTTAAACACCTCTCATTTTTTTGTCTCAGTATATCTGGTGCAGTGTGGCCTTCCATAAGGATTATTATACAGTTATACATTTGATTATTAGCATATAGAGATAAAGAGGGAAATGTTGGGAGTGAGTGAGAGAGGGGCAAGACGAGCAATAAAGCTGTTTTTTACAAGAGTTTTTAACAACCTCATGAACTGTATTTATGTTTTATCAACTCAGAACAGCAACAATAGAAGTAAAACATTTTCCCACAAGTTTATTTACAGCTGCAGACAGTTCCTTTGAATCACTGGGGAACCCTGAGTATGGGAGATGTGTAAGGATCCTTCACATGAGATGCCACTTTAATTCTGTATCAGTTTCTCTTGTGTCGTTCACTGTATAGCAGCACTACATTCTCATGTAGCAACATTGAATTTGTTCACGTCAGTGTCTTCAATGGCCGCTGCATTTTCTGTGCCTTGGTTGCAAGAATACATACGTCGCGGACACACATGCATGCACCAAACCGTACACACGAGCTCACTCGCTCATGCAGAGATGAGTGCTGTGTTCCTTCCTGAGGTCCCTTCACACATTAGGCCAGCTCTAATAATAAAAGGGAGAGGAGTCAGAGTGGATCCTTTGAGTGTTCAGTTGAGGGCGGGTGACCCACTTATCCATTCCTCAGGCTTTGTCTGGGCCTCTGGGTTAACCCACTTACCCACTCCCCAGGCTTCTGCCGGGCCCTGGAGTGAAGGCCAGCTCCTTTTCTCATCAAACAACTGCTCTTAATAAAGGCCAGGGGCTGGGGAGCCTGAAGCCCACGGAGCCCTGTGTGTGTGTGTATGTGTGTGTACATACATACTGACATACACAACAGTGCGCTCACAGGCTCAGCACAAAAACCCACTTACACGCTCCTCAATAGTTTTCTGCTCAAACAGCGAATTTGTTCTAAACCTTTATCATCATTTGCTATATCGAGTTTCTGCTTGTGTGTGTTGTCTGTAAGGGTTTGTGTGTGTGTGTGTGTTTCTTCTTCTGTGCTTCTGTATCTGTGTGCATATCAGCTTAGAGATCTCTCTCTGTCTCCTCCACCACCAAACTGCATTTGCATTTTAATTATGTCAATGTTTGTTCAAAAGCATGACAGGCGCTCAGACATGACAAAATGGAAATAAGGGACTTAAACTGGGGAATTACAGCCCATTCGCACATGTTTTGTGCGACGCTAACATGATGTACATCCCTGTGTCCCACATGTGAAACCCCTCTTTTTCACGCCTCTTAAACCTGCTGTGGGGGTTACTGAGGGGGCTCGCTCAGGGGAACCTGAGCGGCATCAGGAACACAGGAAGGAATTTTATTATCTGTCATCAGATTTGCTATGTTCCATTATTTCAAATATTTTTGTTTCATGCTCGCTTTTTTCCCTTTTACTGTAAACGTTCATCTTCTGTGTTCACCCTCATTTCCTTTGCTGAACATTGCAACTATTCTGTGAAGTGGCAAATGTAGCAGTTGCAGCATAATGCTATTTAGTATTTCTTTCATTTCCCAAGATTGTCTTCAGTCGGTTGTTTTTAGGAGTATTAATTTGAAAGTGAGATGATTCATCTGTGTGCTAAGACAGGACGTGGTTAGCCTAGCTTAGCATGAAGATAGCCAGGGGAAAATACCAAAACCTCTGAAGTTGACTAAATTATATTTATTAAATAATATTTTAAGTGGCGATGATAGGTTACCAGGAAACACTGTAAATAAAAAGGCTTGGTGAGAATTCATAGTTGTTTATTTGAAAGTGTGAACAGAGCCAGGCTAGCTGCTGCCCATGCATCAGATCTGTAGGCTAAGCTAGGCTTAGTTTTATCTTACAGTTTTGTTTTGACAGCTGGAGAAAAAATAGGATATATTTCTTTTTTTGAACATACAGAGTTGAAGTGTCAGAGACGAGCAACATCCTCTAGTTAGAGATTAAAGTAACATTTTACCAACCAACTAGTTTGGTTAAATATTTTCATTATAAAAGAACGTAATTATTATTATTATTATTATATATTATCACTTTCCAAACAGGCAATAGGAAATAGAAAACAAAATTCATTTAGCGTTTCAATTAGTTCTACCTTGGTTTTATCAAAACATCAACACACATAAATATTTATTGTTATATTATAAAGATGTTGAATGTGTTTCCATTCACATGCATCGATCTAAATACTGTGTATTCTGTGTGTGATCCCTGAACTCTGACAGCCACACCAATACAGTAATTTGAGTGTATTTAATGGCCTTTTTCATTGACATACATTATGTCATTGTAATAGGAAAAGCGTAGGACTCCCATTTTCATTTAGCTGCTTCGGTTTCAGGGTCTATATATTGTGCATGCTGGCTCAGTGTCACACTTATAGGATGCCTGAATAGAGCCGAGCCGTCGTCTATGTAATATTGTGCTTTTTCCACTGTCACATATGATGTCTGCTATGAAAAAAATGTAGAATAAGCAAGGGCCTGTTTTATTGCTTTGTGTGATTTCGTCTGTCAAAAGTCAAACAGTCGCACTTCAGCCACACAAGCAGCATCCAGACGTGGATAGACACCTAAACAAGAGCGTACACAAAGTTCCCTTGAACTCCTGACACACTCCCTATCCCCTACACTCCCTCCCCTTTATCGCTGCTTGTTTTTTCCCCCTCCCTCCCTCCTTCTCCTCTGTCTCTCCAGTGAGTGGCAGGGCCAGGATGGTGCTTCTGTTGTGTGTAATAAATGCTGTTGTATTGAGCCCACAGGGAAACCCTACTCTCCTCTCCCAGCCATTACTGTCTAATGGCCAGATGATGGGGGAGACACACACAGAGCCTGTCACAGACAAGCTGATATACTGCCCTGCTGTGTGTGTGTACATGCACATGCATACGTGTGTGTGAGTGTGTGTGTGTGCATGTGTCATATAGAGGCTGATATACCACCCTGGCCCCTGGGCAGAGGAGGGGGGGTAACAGCAGTAAGTCACTCGCAACCTGATCAAGCCGTGATAAATCTTCTGCAGCCATCCTGTTTCCTGACACGCACACACACACATAGGGACGCGCACACACACACACGGCTCCACCCTCTCGCTCCATCTCACCCACTGAACCCTTAGGGCGACATTGAAAAGGATACGAGCATCCCTTAAACTGTCCCCTATGTACATTGTATTACAGGAGAGATGTTATGGTTCTGACTCACAGGAGGTTGATTAAAAGTTTTTTTTTTAATCATATCTATAAAAGTCACTCTCGCCATTGTCTCTTCATCTTAATCAATAGGTTTTAATTGGATAATGGGTACTCTCTGTGAAGTAGAACAGGTTGTTGATCATGTCTTTGTAACAAGAAGGGAAGCGGTCGTGCTTCTCTTTATAAGACTATAGAATTGTCCCAGCCCGTCTAACACAGAGGCACCTTTCTCTTACTGGCTGCTGTGCATCGGCCAGAATCTGACAATATAATATGTACAAGCTACAACCTCGGGGCCTGAAAAGTGAAGCCAATGTGGAAGTGTTTTAAACCTGCATTCTTTCAAATGTCCAGCAGGGGGCGACACCAGTGGTTGCAAAAAGATATCTGTTGAAAGCAGTGGTGGAAAAAGTATTCAGATCCCTTACTTAGATAAAAGTATGAATACCACTAAAAGTCTGCATTCAAAACTTACTGAAGTTAAAGTACAAAAAGTATCAAAAGTAAATTTACTTGTTTTGCAGAATGGACCCACTCAGATTGTTTAATATGTTCCTAATATATTATTAGATTAATTGTATTGATGCATTTATATAAGCAGCATTTGTATTTATCAAGGTAAAGCACATTTTTAGGACTTAATATACTGTCTAATCACTTAAATTGTATTATGTTTTTATGTTAAATCTTGACCTTAACTAAAGTAACTAAAGCTGTTGGCTAAATGTAGTGGAGTAAAAAGTACAATATCTGCCTCAAAATGTAATGGAGTAGTCATATAAAGTAACATTAAATAGAAATATTTAAGTAAAGAACAAGTACCTCAGAATTGTATTTATGTTCAGTACTTAGTTACATTTCACCAGTGGCTGTACGTCAACAGGAAATTGATGCTTCTTCTCATTTGATTTATTCCCTCAGTAAACATTTTCCTAATTAATTTCTGGTCTCATTCACCAGTTTCAAGTCTTCATCATTACAGCATGATGTTTATTTTGTCAATTATAATCTCAATAATAGTCAACTAGCTTGTAAAGCAGTGCACGTTTTAACGTAGGGCTACCTTTTGTAATCAGGCTGTCTTGGTAGCGCTAGTGTTAGCTGATGATGTAGCGTCATACTGGCTTGTGATCTGTTCTGCGGTGGCCAAAATGCTGAATGCTGAAAGTCACAGTGATGATGTCCACTAATTTTATACAGTCAGTGGATATGCATCATCATATTTCAGTACTGTAAGCAAGACGACATATGATTTTTTTTGTCTATTGTCATTTTAGGAAACTGTCATAGTTTAATGAACAAACCACCATATATATAACATCTGAGTTTAAAAAAAGTACTTTTTCATGTGATCAGCAGAGTGAGATCTGCATTTTAATTTCTCAGAGTCCTTGTAATATCACAGCACTACTTTATGTGCAATCTGTCTGCTACGAGTCATTGCAAGTAGAAATCAGATACAGATACAGACAGCATCACAAAACACAATATTTTGATACTCAAGTATATTTATATTTTCTGATAAGAACGCACAGGCTTTATTTTAACGATATAAATGATTGCGCCTTTAATTAGCAGCTGCTTTGATGTGCTTATACAAAGAGCCAACACATTATGTGCTGCATTTGTGTTTTGATGAATCGTTGTACTGTTCTTTATCTGGTCATGGCATGCTTCTTCCAAATGTTTTGGACATAAAGCGGCGTTATTTACTTTAGTTACCATGGTTAGTACAATGGCATGAGGTATATCTGCCTTTTTACTAGGTGCATTAAGTGTTTTAATATGATAACCAGCCCTAAAAATAAACAACAGCAGTTTCTTGTCGCTGTCTAAAGTAATGCAATAACGTGATATTTCTTTCCCAGGCTTAAAATGAACAAAAGATAAAAGCATTATTTTATTTAAAATGCCTTGGACTTGTTATTTTAACATATTTTGAGTAGGACAGTGACTCAGTATGGGAAGTTTAATACGCTGCCAATGTCTCTTAACACGTTGTTAATAAAGAAGCCGGCAGGATGAGACAGTTCAGGAGGAAAGTGGCCTAAAAGCCGCAGCTGGCTCATGAACCTGCCTGATGGGATGCTGTCTGTTCTCCCTCACATCATGTTAATTTTGCTAAGCAGCCTTTCTGAAGGTGCACACACCAACTGTGAACGCCATCCCTGTTTTCTTGCCTTTCCCACCTTTGTTGAAAAGAAATCCAGGGAAAACCCCACATTGTAGTCGTTGAATAGAAATTGTGATGTATTTTCAGTGACTAAAGGCTGGTGAAATTCTGTCTGGTGCTCAGGTGGTTTAAAGATCTCAATCTGTCCTCATGGCTATATTTTGAAGGGAATGTATCAATGTTATTCTGTACTCAAATAATGCTCAAGGACAAACAATTTAAGTTTTTTTTAACCACTTCAATTCTTTGTCAACAGTTATCTTTTATGTTTGTGGAAGCTGTTTTTGAATATTGTTGTGCAGAAGTTCTTCATGTGCCGCAATAATGTGTGCTTGTGGCAAGATAACAGCAGCCTCTCTTAATTGGGCGTTATTTGCGTCAGCCTGAATATTTGAATATGTGTTGAGCCCAGTTTAAATAAAACTGTTTAAACTTTTCAAGCCTTCAACCTGTATTCAGTATTTGATCTTGTTGTCAGGCTGAATGCTAAAGTGTCCTTAATGAATTCACGACTTGGAATTCAGACTTCTTTTGCACTGGGAGTGTGTGTCAATAAAATTGTTTTTTATTATTAATGTCTACATACATGCACACACACACACACAAACCATCATGTACCCGCACACACACATATACAGCTTCACAAACACTAGAGAGAATACAAGGACTGGACAGTGCAAGGACACCAATCCACTTCAGCGACAATCAGACCAACCTTGAGTGGCACTGGTCCTTTCTCCTCCAGCAAGCTTAAAAAATAATTTGAATACCTATATAACTCCAAAATTTGCTTGCTTTGAATGGCACAACTCATAAATACCCAAACATTTTGATTGCACTCTGTTAAAACCTTGTCGCTAAAGATAAACATTGAAAAGGTTTTTTTTTTTCTTTAATAATGAGCTCTGACTTATTTTACAGCAAAATTAAAGCTGTTTAAACCAAATCCTTGAAGAAACCAATTGTGCAGCCTGACAAAGGACTTGCTGTTTTTCTCTTACTCAGACTGTGGATGTGTGTGCATGTATATGGGCACAGAGACACACTGCACACAAAAAGTCAATGTCAGTGTAGATTTCCTCGTTAGCCTGTATTAGTGTTTGTTTATGCGCCTTTTTATTTTTCTGATAACTGCAGTTTTGCATATTACATTTAGTTTTCTTGCTGATGTCCTCGGATTTCTAATAAGACCTTGAATAGGTCCAAACAGCGAACATCTATACCTATCTTCGCCAGTGACACATGAAATTAATTCAGATTGTAAAGAAGATGTGATTCGCTCTCTAGGGTCAGATGTTGGTGTGTATGTGTGTATGTGTGTGTGTGTGTTTTCTGTCTGGCCTGCGACAGTCTTCCGTCGTAAAGCTCCTGTCTTACCTGAGGATTAGGTGGATCAGACATTGATTGACGGATCCTCCTTTTTCCTCCTCCCCCTCCTACCTCCTCCTCGAGCAACGCCGTGTTTGGGGTTACGGAAGAACACAGGCGGGAAACCATGACTACAACACACACGAGAAGGACCCCTGAAACCTGAGGTCTCAGCCTATTTGTGTACCGTGTGTGTGTTTGTGCGTGCAAGCAATTTGCCGCCAATGCTGAGACACGTGTGTGTTTGTTATACGTGTATGTATATGTGAGAGTCTGTGTGCTGGTAAAGGGAAGATGAAAGGTGCGTGTGTTGAGCCCTGCTGTCAGTCCCTGCCATGTTTTACAGCCCGTCCGCTCTGCACAGTGATTAGAGCTGTCGACTCTGATGTGATGACATGGGCTGAAACCACAGCAGGGGAGTGAGAGAGCGAGGGAGAGGGAGCGAGACAGACAGCGAGAGGCAGTTTGAGGGTCAGTTGGAGATCAGAGAGAAAGTTTGAGAGAGGGTTTAAGAGAGAGAGTTGACCTTGACAACAGCTGCAGCAGCAGCTCTTAAAAAGTGCGGCCCGGCGTTGGACCGCATCTACGAGCCCTGATGGTTCAACATACAAGTCACTACCTGCCACTGTAAAGCTCTCAGCCCACCCATTGCTTATTCAAAGTCAGCATACAGGAACACCTTGTAAGGCAGGGCTGCAGACACAACTGATGATGTACAGGTGTTACTGTGTAAGTGCATTAGTCTTTTAGCGAACACATTCCATGACAGCTGTAAGAGAGAAGAAACCCAGATTTTTCTTTTAGATTTACAAAGCTCTACTTTAGAGGAAGGCATATACATAGTTACTGACACTTCTTCGCATATGTGTACTTCACAGGCGTCCCCCTCCCCTCTCTTTCACCTTTAGCGTGCCCCATTTCCACATGTTCTTAATCGGGCCAGAGGGAGGGAAGAAAGAGCTGACGGGCGGGGGGGAGCACTACTCAGGGCCTGTTTGGGTTTAATGTCTGCTCCTGCTCTAATAGAGGATAAATAAACACTGCTCTGTTGTGGGGTGCACAGCTCCCATAGACACACACATGCACACACACACACAACCCACCTTCTGGTTTGCGTGGCCAGTCAAAGCTAATACAGCAGAAAATGGCTCGCTCCCCTGTCCTCCCCGTGTGCTGGTGCTGTTATTACTGGAGCCTAATAAGGCCCAGATGCCTAATATTAGACGTAATCTGTCAGAATAGTTTTGTTTATGTAATTTAATTTTTCCAGGCAGTTGTTTCCAA
>CAFUXE010000264.1:293561-304511 GCA_903364295.1 Serranus cabrilla
TATGTGTGTGTGCGCTGCATGATACACACCTATCATTACAGCTTTCCCATTATTGTCAAGCCTCTCAGAAGTGAGTGCTGGTAGCGTCTATGGTAATTATGACGTTATGAGGTGGCAATTACATTGAAATGTGTTTGACTGTCAAACGCCCACTACAATGACATGTCAGCCTGCTGAGATGATCATAAAATGGTTGAAATGGAGAGAATGAAAGAAATAATGTTGAGTGACTGCTTTGCTAAGAAACTGACTCAGAGGAAATTCTAGGCAAGGAATAAAAGGCCCTGTATTGTACATGGGACTTGACCATTTAATAACTTTGGTTGTCACAGCCAGGAATGTGACTTAATGTTGAAAGTTGGACCTGTTTTATTTTTTTGTTTTTTTTGGCTAAAAACGGCAAAGATTTATTTTTAAAGAACCTTTCGAATGGTGAGAATTTGGGGAATATCTTGACCTGAAGCTAATCCCAGTTTAATTCAGAATTTATAGTAATTTTCTCGTGTAACCACGAGGGGCACAAATGAGCAGATCTGAATGAGCCCTCCTTCCCTGCAGCTCAGGCCTCGGGCCTGACTGTGGAGCCGAACCAGAGGACGTGTGAGTGAATGGGCTCATCTCTGTTTATGTGGCACCTACCCACTGAAAGTATGAAAGAGTTGCCAGGTTATACAGCTGAAGGGTTTTGGAGTGGGGGTGTGTGTGGGGAGTACAGTGTGGAGTGGGGGTTTGGGGGGACAACCTGTCATATATCCTGAAGAAAGAAAAGGCGAGTGCGTGTTAGGGAGCATTCCAGAGGAAAGAAAATAGGGAGAAAAAAGAAAGACAAGGATCCCTTCAGCCGGCAGGGCAGTGTTGCGTGACTGGTGTTTCATAAACACACACACACACACACACACACTCGCTCACACATGCACCAAACACAGACATCACCCAGCTATGAATTGTGTCCTGATGTGTTTTCTCTCACTGGTAACTTTAGTATGGATGATTTAACGCTTAACTGCAATCAGTGTTAAAGCGTTCCACAAGGCTCACTCAGACATAGCTGCTGTGTGTGAGCATGTGTGTGTGTGTGCGTGCCTCCCCCAGCCATAACAGACTCCTGGGCTGTTTAGAGAGGCTGGCTACAATGCGGAGGACAGATGTGGAAAACCCCTGGCTCTCCAGACAAGGGCCTCCTTCATCCCTCCTTCTCCTGTCCTTCACTAAGACGGAGGGACGGAGGGATGGAGTTACTGAACTAACTTCCTGGATTACATCAAACACCCCTCTGCATGCAGGGCTGCTGAACCTCCCACCTCCTCCCTCCCTCCCTCCCTCTCTCTCTCTCTCCCTCTCTCTCTCTCTGCCTCTCTCTTTCTCTCTATCTCTTCTTATTCTGCAAGTCCATCTCTCCATCTGTGCACAGCAACTGAAACACAGGCCTGTGTGACCTTTTTCTGCCCTCTTTGTGCAGTGCTGTGAAGTTCACACTTCACAAGAGCTCGCTCAGAGTTCACTTCACACAGGTTAAACTTAACTAGTTCACATTGAGCAAGTTCAGAAAAATAAAGAAGTTCATGGTCATCTCATTTTTTAAATGCTTCAACTCCACGGAGACATTGGCATAGAAATGCAGCATTTCTTCTTATGGAAGCTGCATTGATTTTAAAACTCTTTCAAATATTCATATTATTTTTGAGTTTTATTTAATGAGTGACCATGTTAACTGGCAACAAGCATATGTGGTGACTTAAATCAGTGGTTGCTGTTGATAATAAACAGACAAGTATGCATTTTAAACAGAATAAAGCAAAATTTAAGGCTTTTGTGTTTTCAACAGCTGCCGTCCCTACAAGCAACCGCAACACATTCAGTTAACGTGGTGACTCATTAAAACATCATTGCGGTCATCATTTTAACAGCAGGGAAACACTTTTCAACGGGGAGACAAACTTTCACACAACACCAGCATGTTTGACAAAAATGCAAAAAAAAAGAGAGAATTGAATTATTATGACATTATTCCAAACTGGATTAATGACAATGAACCTGCACACAAACTAGAAATGGCATTAAAAATCATGGCCAAAAAAAGCTCCAAAAGTTTTTCACAACTGGGAGAAGAGAAACTTTGCTGTGATTGAGTGAGTTGAAGCATTAAGCAGCAGGTGTTTGTGCTGTGTAGAAGGCATGGCCAAGGCAGCGAGCTGCAGAGGGCAGTCAGTAGCCACTGAGCCACGGAACAAGTTGGGGATAGGGATTGGCTGTTATCTGCCCAGCCGTCTGCAGCTGTATTTACCGCCTTTGTTTGTTGTTCCCTAAGCAGTCGGAGATATGTGTATGTGTGTATGTGTGTGTGTGTGTGTGTGTGTGTGTAAGTGTGTGTTTGCTGTTCCCTGTGCGGCCTGGGGAGGACTGGGAATTTTCTGTGTCAGTGCGTCGGAGGATTTTGGCTGGAGCTTTGTTGATCCTGTCTTTGTTGATCCTGTGTTGTTGTAGCGAGGGGGGCAAGAAGATTGAGGCATTAGCCATGGCAGCCAGGACTTAACCCTCTCCCTGCCCCCGCTCTGCCTTCACCCCACCCCTGAGCCCTGGCCACTGGGCAGGGCCAGACACCCCCTCTGACCTATCCCAAGTACCTACTAACTCCCGCATAAAAACAGTGCGAAAATGCTCTTGGTTCCCCTCTTGGTTTTGTGTCATGCTCTCTGAAGCGAGCCAACTTTCAATTATTGCCCCTCCGGTTCACTCAGGCACCAGTGGCCAGAGGTGTGTGATGTTGACTGTGTGTGTTAACGCTCAGTTTGTTTGTGGCTGTGAGCCAAGTGATCCAGACACCTTTTTGCTTTTCTGACCAGTTAAGAGATAGCTACTTGTGTGTGTATGTTTGTATGATGTGAGATAAAGCCTCTGCTTCCATTAAAATATACACTTCTCCACATCTGATGGGCACTGCAGTCCTGGCAGTGTGTTTTTGGCATCGTGAATACATACATACAGCGACTTGTTTCACATTGACTAGGCCCCGGCCTCTGTGAGCTGTGACCTATCCCCTCTCTGAACATCCTGAAGGTCAGGATAAAAAGTGGCCCATCTAAAGAGTAAAGTGGAGTGGAAGCATGCTGGAGGCTTTAGCTTTCCAGTGTGACCCTGCAGTTCCAACCCAGCAGTGGAAGACACACTGCTCTGCTCTGCAGGAAATCCTAATAACACTGGAGAAAGAGGAGAAACTTCTGCACCTTGCAGAGGTTGCATGATGTAGCATGTTGGTACTTTGCATGTATGTATGTATGTGTGTGTGTTTCGTGTGTGTGTGTGGGAAAGCAAGAAAGAGAGAGGGAGAAACCATAGGAAAGAAGCAGAACCGAGCTAGTGAAAGAGAAAAACAGGAAACAGGGGAGAGAGAGATAAAAGCTTCTTTTTATATATAAAGAGAGAATTAAATAACTAGAGAGAAACACAATTTGTCTTTGCTGTATTGCACTGTGCGTGCAACATGGTGATGTGCAGTTTAATTAAACTGTGACCAGAGGCCAAAGCACATCAACCCACCAGGTTTGTCCAGACAGGTGCAAGCACATGTGCATATTTGTGTCTTTCCTCTCCGTCTTTTAATGTTTGCAACATTGCCCAGGCTTGCCAAGAGTGTGTTAACCCCGAGTCTGCACTTGTCACCTATAAACATGTGTGTAACAGTGTTAAAGACAGATTCAGGCCAAACAACTCTGCTTTCAGTTCTCAGCATTTTAATACACTTTCTATACCTTCTGTTTTATAAATGCCAGCACTTTATTTAAAAACATCCTGATTTATTGGGTCCGGGGGGAGAGCTGGGCAATTCACCTTTTTTTTCAGTTCAGATTTTAATTTTCAAAGATTATGAAAACAAGATAAGCAAGATAAGGAGATTATTGTGACACATTTTGTTTGGCAATGTTACTCTCACTCCAGCGCACCCTTTTCCTTTACAGCTGTGCACTCTCACCTATTTTCACTAAGTTACTTTATTTATGATATTGAGTATTTATTTTTAGTAGTTTCCAGTAGATGGTAGTGCACAACATAGTTAATCTCATTTATTTTAATTCAGGTAATTTGTATGTATTTTTTTTAAATTATTATATTGCCGCTCTATATTGTTTATTTGAATTTATGTATATGTTTAAAATTTTTATTTTTATTTTACATTTATGTTAATATATATTTGTAGTTAGATTATATGTAAACATAAAGAAAATCTATTAAATAGACGCTTTTTTAAAACATGAAATGAATGCATGCTCTTTCCAAAGTCATTGAGTAATCATGTTATACATTTGAACGTAGTGTTGACCAAAAATAATCCTGATTATGATTTTTGAACAGCCCTAGTTAGCATAAAGAAAAATGTCATCGTCAATGTCATTGGCAGACTTGCTAGAGCAGCATATTTTATCATCTATTGTGACAATGAATAGTACAGATGAACAATTTTATGCCCAATTTCCGTGAATATCAACTTCATTACAGCACGAACACCTTCTTTCTCAGCTCATATTAAACCACATATCAGAACATAGTTTAAAATAATTAATTGGTCTGATGCTATGGCACCATATTGGTGTGTCACCACACGGTGATCATTATCATCATTCTTAAAAACAGAAAATAGTGACAACTGCAAAACTGAAATCTGAGGCTTCTGCACAGTTTTCCCTTTAAACTCGTTCTCATGCTCTCCTGTTTCAAACACACTTCCTCCCTTTGGCTCTTCCTCTCTGTAACCAGCAGACACAGCAGTCACCTGCAAAGGATTAAGGGGGTGTGGAGGTGCTGGGTAGCTGGTTATTGTGTGGTTGTTTGTGTGTCTGTGTGCTTGGCGGGTGGTTGGGTGGTTTCAGAGTCTGGTGGTTGTTCAGCGACCTACATAGTTAGTCTCTATTGAAACCTTGACCTGGCGGACCCGGATAGATGGGTCGATTTCTCTCTTTCTTGCTCAGACTTGTTGATTTTAAGCTCTCCTTGTCGTAGACAGCTGAGCTTCATTTTGGCACAAGAAGCCTGATCACAGTTTGGTTTATGTGCATGCTAATAATTTATTTAAAACCACAGTAGGACATTATCTAATTTCTTTCATCTTTACAATTCTTTTCTTGCCTTCTATAACAATATCAGAAAACCCTCAGGGCTTTCAAATGACCTTTTTCCATATGATGCCATAATTTAGTTTCTTTTGAAAAAAGCATAGCAGCAGGGCAGCAAGAACAAAGCCAGTTCATTACTAATGAGAACTATTGTATTCGTGTCATATTTCTGGACATTGTACTGTTATGTAGCATGTAGTTAAGACACAAACACTGTATTCATGTGTGTTTAATTAGTAGCTGTATGACAGTCCTCGTAATATTATGTGTGGCATGCACGAATGAAGAGAAATAGATTTATTTAAAGATTTGAATCGTGGGTAGAATTTCTGGCAGCAACAGGTGACACATATGTATACAGATCTATTTCTAAAATACGTGTAATTTAGAAGTGTAATTATTATAACAAGCTTCAGGGCGGAAAGTTGCAATTGTTAAGACTATCACAAGTATTAATTTTGATAATCTTACGCTACAGATAACACTTAATACCTTAGCCCACATTAAGCACATCCACAGAAATAAAAAGAACATTAATATTTGGTTCCACACAAATGCCCACTGATGCATTCATATGAAGCACGAGTGCCCTCTCTGTTTTTCACTGACTCAGTAGGAAAAGCACAGTTGTTAATAATAACAGTGAATGATGGTTAAATTCCACATACAGCTTCTTTGCTCTCATGGTTCGGCTCTTGTGCACGTTGGCTCACTGTCGCACGCTCATGACTCACCGGGACGAAGCCATTCTTCATGTTATTAGTAACACCTGCGCTTTTTTTTTCACCTTGACAAGACAAAATATCTCCTGAGGAAGAAAAAAGCTTATATATGTGCCTTCTGATAGATCCATATGAGGCCCATACTGCTCTTTACCTGTTTGTCAAAATGATTGCAGTTAATGAAATTCCTATATTTTTGTGCCTCCAGACAGGTTTGAAGCATGATGAACGGCTTACATACAACTTGACGAGACACGCCATCTAAGTGAGATGTCCGTTGCCACCACTTTGCCAGCCTAGTATCAGTGTGTACGAATAATAGACTTACATTTTGATAGTTATGTTTGGTGGTCATGAAATATAAGTTTTAAAGCAAACCAAATTATCAAGAAAAAAACATTAGTATTAATATTTACCACAAACTATGGTGGGACCATTGTCGCTCAGAATGAGCTGAGCTACCGCTAACTAAACTAAACTAAACGCTAGCTTGCTGTTAACCATAAACTAGCACTACGTAAAAAAAAGAGATAATGTTAGCAAGATGTTAGTGTCTAGCTGACTACTAGCTAAAATTTTTCTTTTGTATTGTGGGAAACCTGAAACTTGTTGCCATCAGGATTCATCAATGATGAAATGACATTATTTCTTTGTGTTTAAAATAATTCAGTAGTTCATAATATTTCCGTCAATCGTTTGTGTCTCTTACAGGCAGAAAGTTATAGATGCTGTCTGATACAGCTCAACCGGCCAAAGACTTGCGGTAATTTCAGATATGGAATCTGACCAATGAACGTCACATGTGCATTAACAGTAAAGAAGAGTACAGCTTATTATGTTAAATCCAGTAAGCATTATTGCTCTCAGTCACAAAAATATTATACTATTACCATTACTAGTGATTCCATGAATAGATATGTGCAAAAAACAAAACAATTTTTGATATAACTCACTGACAATTAAAGAACAATATCATTTTTGCTTTTCTGGTCATTTTGGTGCATCTTAATACTTAACAGATCCCAACAAGTGTCATTTCTATCTACATCTTTTATGTTTTTATTTATTCAGCTAGTCAGTTATTAATTTAATTTTGAAAAAAACTTGTCACTTGTGCTTCTTCTGTCTTAGCAGTGTGCAATGTAAGGTAAGAGTTCAAGGTTTCTGATTTGTTCGGCCCTGCTGTTGTCATGAAGCACAGTAAAAAAAACAACAATAAAACATTCAGTTTACTCAACAAACATGTGTAGCACAGGGAAACCATTTAAAAAGCTGGATTTGACGTGGAAACATGCGCATATTGACAAGAGGAAAACCAAACAAAAGCAAGGAAGTGAAGAGTGAGATAGTGAGGGGAAACCAGATATTAAAAGAGAGACGGAGAAAGATAAAGAACGAGACGGAGAGCTGTACTCTGTCAGTGTGTGTGTGCTCAGGTCTGTCAGGGCGGTTAGGTGGCAGTGGTGTGTGTGCGTGCGTGTTGGTGAATATGTGTGTGTATATGTGCACTGTGTGGAAAAGCAATCACACAAACAAATTAATTAGTCTCCCCCAGCAAAGGGGTTTGATAAATTGAGCTGCTCATCGCTTCCACCACCTTCCCCCCTCCCTCCCTCTTTCTCTCTTTCTCCCTCTCACTGTTTATCCCTCCCTCACATCCTCTTTTTTCATGTCCCCGTCTCTTCTATGCAATAAACATCTCATTACAATGTCCCACTATTAATTATATTTGTTCATTGTCTGGCATTTTCCTGTTTTCCTGTTTTGCATCGTCTGTCTCACCGCACGTTTTGTTTACATCATTGCACGTTCCCACACACACAGGCACACACACGCACACACGCACACACACACACACACACAGTGTCGTGTGTTTAAGCCTACAGGAAGCCCCGTAGTACTCCCAGAACGTACGGGCTTATTCTCACTCAGCCTGAGTGGCTTATTTAGGCCTCCGTGCCACAGAGCTTTACTCCACCTGCATTTAGATTAAGTAATATGTTTTAATTATTCATATTTTTCCGTTTTTTATTAGACCACTTAACTGTAATATTATTCCCCTAGTTTGTCAATGGGCACTCTATACACCCATCGCCAGTAACGGGAGAGAGGAACTTGAACAACAGAAATGTGCAACGGACACACAAAATGTATTCATGAGTTATTTTCCCTGTGCGGGCGCTTGGGGCTGGAATGAAGACTGTGTCTCTATTCAATTATCACACTCACGCACACACGCACACACTGGCGGACGCACACGCTCTCACACACTCACACACACACTGACACACGGAGGCGTTAAGCAGTGTGCACTCATTAAACACTCTCATTATACACAGGAGGAGATCCCTGCAGGTGCAGTTTACCAGAGTTTAGTTCATTTCCTGCTCCTCCTCCTCTTCCTCCTCCTCTCCCACATCCCTTTCTCTCTCCTGCTCTGGCTTCTTCCGGAATTATTTACCTCACTATCGAAAAACTCAACCCAGTGGGGGGGGTGTCATTGTCACAGACGGCGTAATAGAAATGGATGAAGCGTCCAGGTCTGAAAAGTGAAGACAGCGCTGAAGTGCATTCTTTGTAACGGCCAGCAGGAGGCGACTCCACTGGCTGCAAAGAGTCAGATTGTAACAAAGCATCGAGAAAATGACCTTACTTCTCACATGATTTATTACCTCAGTAAACATTAATATATAAAACATAGTCAGTTTATAAGAGAAGACATTCCTTTATTCTAAATCACTAGTTTCAAGTCTTGTTCATTTCGTAAATGATGGTCCCATTTAGAGTAAAATAGGTGTAGCAATGCATATCAATGGCCCTGTGTACATTTGAATAGCTGTGAAGCGGTTTATGGATGTTGTCTGTGTTTTTATCTGTGACCTTTGACCCTTGCATAGTGTTTTTTCATTTCCTGACTGGAAATATCTTGTTAGCCATTCATTTTTTCTAATAAATATATTTTTGTTTTTAGCCTGTTTACTGTAAATACAGGTAGATTAGCAGTAAATTAGTGGTAAATTAGCGCCCCAATTAATAACACGGTTAGCGTAAATTGTGGACGCACCTTGCTAGCTAGCGCTTGCGTTAGCTGGAGATTTAAGATTTAGCTTAAGGTTCCTCCCCACCTCCTCCGTGTTGTCTAAATATGGTCATGTCTGGCTCCAAGAAAACATGTTGGTGAAACCAAAGTGACAAAAACAAGACTTCAAAACGGTAGTTCAACGTTTGACCTAACGCCCGCTATCTTTCTTACCCCCTTCTTATGTAAAGTAGGTACAAACCACATTACAGAGATCAGCGACTGCAACAGCAGAGTCTGGTAAACATGCTGCAGGTGTATTACCATTTATGAACCACATTGCACATAATAAAAATCTCGCAAATACCTGAACACCGCAACATCAGATCTTTATCGCTACTTATTTATTCTGTTTTGCACCTCAGTGCTGCTGCTATCTAATTTAAAGGCCTTTCCCCGGGTAGAAACTTGATTATTCACTATGATTCATATGCTAAAGTGTGAGAGTCTCTGAATGGCTGTTGAGCGGTATTATTTTAGGCGGCTGAATGTTTCTTTGTGGCAAACCTCTCATTTTCTCTGCATGCTCATAGGCTTTCATACTCCTCTGATTGACATGCACACAAAAAAGCCCTTTATACCTGACCCATTACAACTTCAGATGAGCCTGTTCAGGAAGCGTTAGGCCGTTCTCTGTGTGCGGACCCGTGTGTGTGTGTGTGTGTGTACATTCGAGGATGTGATAATAAGGACAGAGAGCACTCTCAGCTGGTGGTGCTGTTCAAATAGTTTCACTGGACTGTGGCTACCTGAGCGCAGATAGTTCTATTGTCTGTGGCCCAGAAAAATGTGCCTTTTATGTTTTATAATCTTAGTGACGGCTTGTTCCCTCCTGGGGAGAGTAGATTTTATGACCTTCAGAGTAAGGAAATTAAAATTGCAGAAACGTATAACTATATGTGAGTACAACAGCATTGGCTGCGTTTGACTACATATTTTTCACCCTGAATGAAGTAAGCATTGTGATTGACAGACAGTCACAGTTAAAGTCTTCAGTGAAATCAGTTTGAGTTTATATTTTCAGGTCCTAGCTCTATATTAATTCCATATATACCATGCAGTGCTCCGTTAAGTTTTTAAAAAAAAAAGGGAACGAGCGCCTGCTATGCTTTGTTCTCACATTTCAAAATTTAGAGAGTCCATGCCAGATGTTTTAATTAATTTACTGTAATTCATTCATAACTGTCCTGGCTTTTTTTTCCTTCGCAAAGTGAAGAAATAATCCATTTGTCTCTGGTGTGCAGCACTGCAGTCCTTCTGACCTACTTTCCTTTTCTTTTTTCCGCTCCCTGCTGCCATCTTCTTTCTTCAGCAATGATGGAATAAGTTTGGCATTGTTTTTGCTCCGTGGCCTCCCTTTCACCAGGTCAGTCACACTCAACCAAACTGTGCACATGTAGCTTGTGTTTGTATAACTTGTTTATATTTACCTCAGCTGTGCCATGAATGTGATTCCACTTGAAATTAAATTCCTTTTTTTGATAAACCAAGAATGTGATAACTAAGATTTCTAGACTTTAATAACCTCACTGGTTGTTTTGTTGTTCATCATGTAATATCTTCCTATGTTGTTTACTTAAGTTTTATATTATAACAGTTCTGATTTTTCTGTGAAAGGTGCAGTTTTAATTTATAATAGAGACACACTTTTCCCACTTATTTAAAGTCCAGTCTGCAGTTGTCTTCAGTTAGTTAGAAACCTGTTCTGGTCGACATTAACGCTGCAATGCTCTCCATATTTTATACAAGTTCTTTGGATGTAATAAACCTCTTAAAGCCCACTGGTCACACATAACCCACTTGAGCTAGTTCTAAGCTGCTTTGTCAATATGGACCTGCTACACATCATAAGATCGGTTATACTCTCTGCAGTTCAATAGTTTCATTCATTTTGCGGAAACCATGACCGCCAACTTATAATTATTCAGATTTAATGGCATGGTAAACAAAAGAGATGAGTATAAGTGGTGCCAACCTGTCTTTCCTAGTCATATCATCTGAATAAGTGTCCATTCCTCAATTATTTATATCAAAAGATCTT
>CAFUXE010000264.1:318550-331372 GCA_903364295.1 Serranus cabrilla
TGTGTGTGTGTGTGTGTGTGTGTGAGTGAGAGAGATAGAAAGACATGCACCCACACACACCTCAGTTCCGAAGACAAGCGAGACAAGACGTCACCGTTTTTAAGCAGTCACTTAGTTTCTGGCTTTTCACTTTGCTGCTGAAGGTTGGTGGAATATTCTGCTGAACACACAAACAAAATGCGCAAAAGCGACAAACACACACACGCACGCATGCACGCACACACACACAGCGCAGTGAGAAGCTGTGAACATAAACACTTAACCCTGGAAAGATTCAATGATGGCGGATAAAAGAGTGATTTGTGTTCTGCTAAGGGGAAAATGAGTAATCCTATCATTCAGCGTGACATGCAACACAACACGCCGCATCAGTCACAGACACACACACACACGACACTAAACACTGCCTATCAGGATGATAAAAGCATGTCTCACCCACACAATAAAGCGTTTGATTTTTCTATTTTCCGTGTCATTCATTTTGTAAACCTCTCACTCTCTCTCTTTCCCCCGCCGGCATCGCTCCTGACACAACAGCACATATTTGTGTATTCATGTAAATATCTCAACTAATCTCTATAAATATATTTATGAGATTTAATACCTTTGTACTGTAATACTATGCACGCTGAGCATCGGGGTTTTACACCCTCGTGAAGACGAGCGCACACACACACATACCCTAATACAGACACACATGTGCACACAGCTTGCATTGGGTGCATACCAATCCCTTGGTCTTTCTTTCTTCCTGCCGGGGCATTAATTCCTGCCCATATTTCCATCTGATTATGGTCCGGTTATACCCGCAACTAATTGAACATTAAATATAAAGAAAGTTAATGAAAATGTCCTTTATCCCCTCCAAACTAGGCCTGAGAACGCATCCATTAACGCAAATTAATCTGGCCCTGGTGCGTGTTGCAGGGGAGAAGATATATGCACAGTTTGCTGCTCTCCTCTCCGACCCGAATTATGGTCCTTCTCTCCGAGCAGGACAGTTGAATAACAAAAGATGCGTTGTTCTCCCTCTTCTGAGTATTCTGCTAAGCCGTTCCCAGAGTTTCATATCTGGCTGAAAACAACGTGACGCTGAAGCCTTGGCTCTCAGCTTGGAGGTTTTTGTCCTGGGGTTCTCCTCTTACTCCTGCTGGCCCATATACGGACCACCAGCACCCTCCTGCCACTGCGTGGGACAAAAAACCCCTGTGTGCAGTGTGGTCTACGCTCTTATTTTATCATCTGACAAAGATTGTGTGGTTGTTTTAATGGACAGGTGTCAGAACTATAGAACTGAACACGAAAAGTCCATAAACTCAACGTGACTGATGTGTCATTTAGACTTCACATGATGCGTTCTGACAAAAATAAATAAAAAAATAAAATATCTGTCAGTCTTTATCACATCTGTGGCTCTGAAATAAAAGCACGTTTGGGCCAGTTTGAAAAACACTGAGCATTTACTGGCAGCGTAGCTGTGAATCTGCTATGAATTGAATTGTTTTCTAATGGGCTTGTTAGTTTTACTCCTTCTGTTCTTTTCCTTTTCACTAAAGCTTCCTGTGCAAGTGGTTCTAACTGAGCCAAAGACACCCACTGTGAGCGCGGCCAACAGACAGACTGACGCACGAGGAAAAAGGAGGAAACAATGAATGGATGGATGCTTTCATTCTGATGAAAGGAATAAACGCTAAGGCATTTATTTTGTCTATTATCCCACTAAAAAGCCCTCTCCATTCCTGCCCCCCTCCTCTTGCTCCCCCAGGCCCGTCATATTAGCATCTCTCCTGGACAGCGAGGGGTTAACTAACCCGTTTAAGGGGAACCACAGAAAACAATACTTGGACCCCAAAAAGACAATGGCAGTGCCTTTCTCCTCCGTATTTGTAATTTAACATCAAAAGGCTCCTCTCCCAGCGACCTCTGAGAGCCAGCGTCTCTTTAATGAAGCGCCCCACCCCCCTTAATCACATTCAAATTGGTTAGTGTTCAGAAAATAGAAATATGTATTAGATAGCAATAAATTTTCATCATTGGCTAAGCCTGCTTCTTAATTGTCCTGTCCCAAGGCTTGGGAATTTCATTGTTCGTTAGGTGCTTAAGTCCCCCATCTCATTCAGTCTCTCTGACATTACTGCTGAGGGCTCTAATGCCCAACTAATTTGAATGGGGATTTACATGATAGAGCAGGGAGCATTAAAATGTGGAGGGAAGGGAAAAAAGGAAAAAAGGAAAAAGGGGGGAAACGGCTTCTTTCACTTCAAAAGTCACTTTGTTCAAAGTCAAATGACAGTGTTTAAAGATGCTCTATCTCTCTCTCCTCAGGATTTTGGACAGCGGTGCCAAGTTTAATGGTTCGTTATCTTAGCCCCTCTCCGTCTTCCTCTCTCTCCTTACCTCTTATTCTCTCCCTGCCGCCAACCATACGCTTTTGTTTAGTGGCACCATACTGTGTCGGAATATACATTGTTTTTGAGTGACTTTGAATTGCAAAACACTTCTGTCATGCTCGATTATTTTTTCCCTCATATTTCTGTTTCTCCGCATGTCACTCAACGGTATGCCATCGGGAGTTATGGAGCTTATTGAATCGGCATGAATGTCCATATTTGTGTGTGTGTGTTCAGTGCGGTTGTAATATTAGGTTAGGCCTATTGCTATTACTTTCACTCCATTCTTCCTGGCGTTACTGGCTGGCAGCTGAGCTCTCGCTGAGAGAAAAAAAAATGCTTGGAATTGTTTTCTGTTTGTTCTGGAGGTATTTTGGATCAGAGGTAGATTGTGTGTGCGCTTGTGTGCATCTGTTTGTGTTTCTCCAAGTATGTCTATTTTGGATCAGTGTGAAATAGAAGCAGTGGCGATAAAGAGAATCAGATGTTTTCTGATGTGCGCTGTTGGACCCTGTCTGTGTGTGTGTGTGTCTGGCAGTGCAGACATATAAATGTCCATAAGGCAGACACAGGGACAAACAGTTTGCATGGGGAATTAGGAATCTGAGTGCAGCAGCTTTTTCATGCATGTGTGCACGTTTCTCTTTGTGTGCATGCATGTGCATTTTGTATTTTGGTGTTTTTTATATCACAAAAGATAAATCTTGAGTTCCACACCCCCATCCACCTGTTGTTTGGCAGCCAAAGTACCCAGAGTTTCTACTGTCTGACAGAGGAGCTCATAGCATCTCATATTAGGTGAGAAAAGCTGGATTATGAGACAGCGTCACAGCCTTGTGTTTACCCCGGCTTTAACTATTGTTTGCCTCTTTTTAGCTTATAAACATTAACACTATCCACCTCAAATTCTCCATAATTAGTGTGTTTGGTTTGACCCATGTGTCACCGGAGATGAGAGGAGGTTGCAGAGGGTCAGGACTAATGAGAGAGAGGGGTTGACCTTAGACATCGAGTCAACCAAGGGCAAGGAGGGCATCAACATACAAAACACACAATACCACACACAAATAAAGCAGGGCAGGTCCAAAAACGGCAAAGAATTACTCATTATTCCATGCTGTCAGTGGTAGTGTGCAGTATTATTACCACTTAGAAAGGAGAAAATAAAAGGTGCAGCAGAAAGGAGTCGAAATTAATTAGAGTGAGAGTCATTGTGGGAGTTGAAGTCAGTGGGAAAAGTATTTTTAATGTGATTCCATCATTCCACACTTCAGGAGTACAGTATCCAGCCAGCGTGTTTTGGCTGCAGTGTAGATACTCTGCCCGTCTGAATGTGTTTTAATCTTCAGCTCGTTATCTGAAGATATCGAGGAACATGTCTCGCTGTCCGGAGACTAAAGATCAGAGTCAGAAAGTGAAGGGTTAACTCTGATAATCACCTGTATTGATCCGTGTGCGTTAGAGGAAAAACTGCTGGTTCCAGAGCAGCCGACCATGAATGGTTATTGATTCTATCATAAAGACGGCTGTCTCCTGAGTCTATGGCTCTTTAGGTAATCACTGATGCCTGTTTTTCTCCTTCTGGCACTCCGTCAAGTTCATATCTCACACCTGTCCTCCACATGTGTCCACTTAAAACTTGCAGGTTTGCACCCTAAATTAATGCCCCATATTCCCAATACTGGCACTCTTCCCCCTCTTCTCTGGCATCCACTCCTCCTCCTGGCTGCTTTCTCACAATTTCCCATGTATGCATCCCTTTAGAAAAGCCTTCTCCCTCAAAGCCTCATGCTCCACTGATAGACAGACAAGCAAACAGACAGACAGGCGACAAAAACGAGGAAGCGCTCACTGATCAGGCTTATGATGCTAGCGGGCTAATAGAGCCGTGTGCCCTGCTTAGGCCGCTGCTGTAAATGATTAGCCTGGCTCAGGCTGAGCTGTATTAGCTGGCCTGCCATCACTGATAACTCCCGGCTCCCAACTTTATTGCAGTGATAAAGCCCCGCTGGAGCCTGCATTAGAAACAATCAACCAATCTCCTCTTGTCTCGTGTCTAGGTGGGAATGGCAGAAGATTGCGTTTTTTACACTGAGGCCAGACTGAGAACTGATCAAGGACGCTCTCCCACGATGCCTGCCTCCGATAGCCGGGACAAGTTGTACGAAGAACAAAAAGAAGGTGAGAGACTCTGTCCGTGACTCTTCTCTGAGGGTCCAAATTAAAAGGAATCGTCAATGTTTTATTCCTTTTCTCTGTCCGACTGATGGGTGTTTAAATAGCCCAGTAGTCAATATGTCATCTTAGGTTCAGACACACCAGCAGCGGCCCTCCAAAGTTTGGACACGTTCAATGGTTTTTCTTTATTTTTATTCATTTATAACATTGTAGATTAATACCGAATACAGACATAAAAACTATGAAAGGACACTTATGAAATTGTGTAGAAAAAAAAAAGTTAATCAAACCAGAACAAGTTTATATTTAGATTCTAAAAAACATTGAATGAAACTTTTGACAAGTACTGTATTTCTATGTATTTATAGTTATTGTTAATATTTTTATTCTTGGTAAGGACAGCCCCTTAACATACAGATTTACCTCTAACTAAACTGACATTAGCTGTCATACTGCTTTTCACCTGCGCCCTTTTCATCTCTGTAGCGTGTATTCTCTAGTCAACCGGCCATCACTCGTACACTCATGTACAGTATCAGCACATTTATAACATTTCCATTGGGAAACCCTCTTTATAACTTAGCAACACTTAGTGACTGGAACCTGTTGCTAAAACTTAACGCTGACCCTCGTTACGTGTCCTGTATCGCTGCATCTTGACTGAATTGAATTTTGGTTCTCACTTGTCTTGCCTTGTTAATAACAGTAAAAACATTTTTTAAAGAACTGTCCTGTGATAGTCTGGCACCCGTCCCAGGGTGCACCCTGCCTCTCGCCCAATGTCAGCTGGGAGCCCGACCCGAGTTCAGATCAGCGATTTAGGATAATGAATGAATGAAAAGACTAAGATCAAACCCTTATTCACATCACCATCCATTATTGAATTTAACCTTAAAAATATATGGACACAGATTATTAATTTTCTGTGTGTGTATCCTTGTCTTGTGTGTGTTTTGGCTGTGTGGCCACATTTGTGCCCTATAGCACCCCTAATGGCCTTTTTCTGGAGTGGAGAGCCCTTATTTTGAGCAGTTACACACCAAAAAACACACTGTGGACGCCCACTCATCACCCTTGGAAGCATATACACAAACACGCACACACTAACACACACACACACACACACACACACACAGACACACACAGACCAGTCCTTGGACTGGCATGCTAACGGGAAGTAAAGGTATATTTTTATTTTGTGCTGGTCGCAGAGAGGTGGGCGTGATACGCTATGCGTGCCATTGCAGAAACAAAAATCACACAAGGAACACACACAGGCTTACCCAAATAACGCACACACGCCCACACACACACATTGTGCCCCTCGCACAAGATGCACGCACACAAAGACACAGACAAATGAGACCTTAGTGAAATAGCTGGTGGGTTTTCTGCTATGGTCATGATTTCCTTCAGGGCTGTGAAAACACTCTGCATATGGAGTCCATCTCCTCTATGGCTTAGCACTGAGACGGACACACACACTGCATCAACACGTGCACGCTCACACAAGGAATAATATTCTTTTCCTTGCACTTTGAGCGTGCTACTGTAGAGGTGTGGTTTCTGGCTGTGCAAGGAGCAAAAAAGAAGCAATAAAAAGGTAGAAAGACAAGGAATGCAAATGGCAAATGGGAATACTTCAGGTTACATGGCAGGGATTCCTTTTGTAAGCAGGAATTGCCTTGATTGAGTAACCCAAGACGCAGGCCGATACATGTGTGACTCATATTCGTTTGTAGTGTGGGTGAGAATAGACGTTTGTTAAAGTAAGCAGTGTAAGGTATTCTGGCACGGCAGGAAAATCAATAGGAACCGTTGTGTTTTTTTTTCTTCATCAGAGCGGCTGTCTATTGAGTTACCACAGCTCTGCTAACAGGTTATCAACTCAGGGCAATGTGTGTGTAACTGCGTATATATTAATTAACATCCTTATCGCAAAACAGGCACATAGAAGCTGTGTGTGCCTCGCTCTCCTTTGACTGGGTCGGGGTGTGGAAGTATTGACCAGTTGCCAGGGGATAGGAGCTATTGATTGTGACTTATCCTGCTGTTTATATTTGAACCCTGGGTTTAACCTCCATCGATCGACACACACCTCGCAGTCTGCAAGGTGTTCAACTCTGCTTTCCACTAATGGGGCTAAATGGTTGTGCAACACTGTGTGTGTATGTGTGTGTGCATGTGTGTGTGTGTGAGAGAGAGAGCATGTTTTTGTGTGGGTGTCCTCCCCTGCATAGCTTTTCTTTAAGGAGGCATAACCTGTAAAATTAGTTTTTTTTTATTAATAATCGGAACATCTGATTGTTGTAATTAGGTGATGTGTAAGAGTGTGACACGCACACACACACACATGCAAAACAGCATTCATTTTTCCTTCCACTCAAGGATAACATGAACATTCTTTACCCAAATATTCAAAAAATTCATTACCCAAACCAGTCCTACGTTTTTCTATTGAGTCCTCTTTGCAAGGTCTCGGAGGTCGCTTAATTTAATGTGAATATTCTCCTTCCATATTTAATAATTGGCTTAATAACATGCTTGTTATTCAGTGACCAATACTCCCTTCGTTTACCTTGACTCTCTCAAGATGTCACCCTCATACATTACATGCACATATACAAGCCTGCACCCAGTCCCACAGATACACACGATACAATGAAGGTGATTTTTTTTTTTTTTTTACCCTGAAGGGCAAAGTTACATTTTCTGTGCTCTTCTTCCCTTTTTTGTTAAACTGTCAAAAGATTCCTCTAAAGGCCTTTAAAATTCTGCTCCAGTCAATTTAGCATTTCTCTCCGTTTCACTGTGCCGTGGCCCTCACACCAACACCTCAACCTTAGCTCATTCAAATAAGCAATTATTATGTGTGAATGTGTCTGTGTTCCTGTTTGTCTTGGGCTCAATATCGCACTTTAAATGGATGTTAATAAAAGGAAAGCCGAGAATTTTTTGTTTGTATGATACCTTTAGTTTGTGACCGTATATATGTGAATGTATGTGTGTGTGTGTGTGTGTGTGCAAGCTTTCATATTTTCATCTGTGTATGCCCGACTACCTCTCCCTCCCTCTCCATTTGAAGGGTTGTAATGAGTCATCAGGGAGAGCTGATGTGAATTATTAATATTCAATCATGATGCTGTTCATGAATTAACTGAAGCCGGAGGAGGAGGGGTGGACAGGAGAGAGAGCGAAGGAGGTAGAGAGAGATGGTGAAGATCTGACTTGAAATAGATATGCATGAAGAGAAAGAAGTAAAGCAGCAGAGTATGGAAACAGAAAGGAAGGGAGTCTTTTAAAAGCCTGGCAGAGTGTTAGTTATAAGCTCGGCCCATGGGACATTACTTGTGAATTATGCAGTAATATACTGTATTTTAAACCTTACTGATATGTACACATTTTTTCACTTACTTGTTGTAAAGAAATGCAGTATTGGTAAAATGGAAACCTAAACATGAGTTATTTAAAATAAAAATTGACAAGAGACGTCAGTTGTTGTTTTACACGTTTTAAAGTTAACAAACAAATTTTCTCTCATACGGTCTGAGTATACCTGTAACAACTGTCTGAAACGCTCTGTTGTAGCACCTGTCCCTTTAAGACCCCATCCTAAAAAAAAATTCAGTCTGATCTGATTAGTTTGTGTTTCTGATTCTTTTGCGTCTGTGTTTTCGACAACTCTGCACCATCATTGCAGTCAGGGAATGACTGTAGCAGCACCATGGATGTGTAAACATCTTGTGACAACTAGATACAGTGCTGGAGGCGGGCCCTGTTCATTCCTTAAAAGTTGCTCAGTGGCGCATGAAACCACAAAAAGGTTTGACTTCCGTGTATAAAATGACTCAGATCTTGTATTGATCTTCCTGCTCACCTCCAGTTCAGCCCTTTGCTAACTACAATGGGGATAAATCATTAAATCCTGCAGCTCCTTTAGACTTTGCAAATGTTACTGGACTGACATTTTTTTTTTATAGGGAAACAAGTCATTTTGCAGCTGTTGTAATGCAAAAAAACAGATATTATTTACTGATTTACAGATGTCAATTTGAAGTCTTTAAGTCTAAAGTGAAAAGTTTTATCATCAGGTATGTTGCAAATTTAATTGGGTACAACTGGTTACAATACCTAACCCCTGCGTTCATGAGTACAACTGTCTGTTAGTAGGTCATTTTTTATAATGTTTTTAATCTAGTTTCTGTTTTGTATGCTAGAAAAGGCTTCTGGTCGAGCAGGAAAATGTATTTAACTGGGTCTTGCTAATGTGTAACGTGTGTTTCTCTTCTATGTAATGGCTAATAGGAGGATAAATAAAATGACGGATAATACGATTTTTTCCTGGAGCTAAAATTGTATTGCTGAATGTCTCACAGATACAACTTTCAAAACTGATGTAAAAACTAAAAGCCTTCCTGAATGAATGATGTAGAGTACAGGCACGACGGTGCTGCTAGGCGACATAGATCAGAAAAACGTGATTCAGTTCATGCCGTCCACTCACAGATGAGCTAACAAAGAGTGTGAGCTCACAGCCACAGATATAATTCTCTATAACTAGTTCTTCATGGTGTGGTCACTGGTTTAGGTTATTGATATACACACTCTAATCCCTGTGTGTGTGTTTGTGTGTTAGTATGTGTGTGTCTGATACGAGGCCTGCGGTGCATAAAACCGGCTGTCATTGAGGTTTGGTTTTGATGTGCTTCTGTGTTCTGCTGTCACTGCAAAGCTGGATTGAGTTTGCAGGTTATAGGTTATCAGATGCTCACAGAGACAACACACACACATTCATATGCGCATACACACACACACACACCTCTTTGTGCTTGTAAACCTGACCAAGCTTGACAGTTCTATCTGTGTGAGCAGACTCTCGGGCTCTCTCTCTCTCGTCTCTCGTGTTCTCCCTGTGTACCTTAATGTTTGTGTGTGTCTGACATGAATGATTGGATCACTGTCGTCCTCGCCGCTCGCCCTCTTCCCTTACAGTCTCAGTTTGCCGTCCTGTGTAAGGGGGGAAAAAGGATTGGATAAATATATTCTTTTTATAATTTGTGAACAACAGCTTCTCCCCCCTCTACTGTGATGGATGTCTCACTGTTACCCATTTTTGTATCCGGTTCCAGCCAGATGTACATCACATTAGAGACGCCTTCATGATTGATTTCATTGTTAAGTTTTCCCTCTTATGATCTGGAAGGGAACATCTAACTGAAAATTATGCCAAAAGGTGCACAGACATGCTGCATACTCATTGGAACGCCTCAAACATCGATCTTACTCTTAATTGTCCATTTTTTGAATTTGTAATACATGTACTCTGCAGAGCTGTGCAATAATTCCACATGCATATCCTTCATGCACATTTATTCACTCTTTTTTTTCTCTCTTTTTTTTTTTGCAACTGAAACGTTCTTTTCCTTTCCTGTTGCATCATTTTATACCCCCGACAGCGTTTGACTTATCAAGTATCTTTGGAAACTTTTTAACCTCGGCCAGAATAATAAATGAGCCTCTGTGGGTTTCACTAAAGCTCCGCGGCACAAGATGCATGTGTAAACTGGATGGACCCAGTCAGTGAGAGGGCCGTGGAGCTCAAGAGGTTAATGCATTTTATAAGAGTAGTTCACGGTCTTTGGCAGAAGAGCAGTACCCGGCGGTTTGCTGTGCCTGGCACCCTCCACCTGACCTGGGAAGGAATCAAACCCACAACTTACACAGCTCTTAGCCCGCTCCTCAGCTCAGTCAGCTGCTGCCAGCTCAGGCCGACAGCAGGAGCTCCTGAGAGGATGCTGACCCACACACACCCAGACGCACGTATAAATACACAAAGACGCAAAGGATTGACTTTACTGACTGCATTCACTCCATAAACCAAACCCTAAACTAATCTTTATCTTAACACTCAACTGAAATCCTAACCCCACATTAATAAGAAGTGGAAAAATATCACTGCGAGGACATTTGATCCTCATAAGTAAAGAAAAATAAGGACAGTGAACACACACAAGCACTCTGTTCCTCTCTAGTCATGTTTCCAAGCAAATTTTGTGCAAATTTCAAGCAATTTTCCAAAAACTCTATCAACTAGTGCTATTTGAATATTCTCAAGAGGGTGTAACAAGGGCACATAATTAAAAGAGCACCAGAAGCTCTTCTGTACCTCTGGTACGTCAGGGCATTTCATTGCCGCTTTCCACCTAATATGGCATTTATGTTATTTTCATGAATTAATTTGTCTGCTGCGCCACTATTTTTATCCCTTTTTTATAGCGTTCTGTTGGAGCTGGTGAATATAATGTTTGGTTGCAGCAATACACTGCTAGAAATAATAGAAAAATCAGTTATTGTTTATTAGAAGAATCTGTTCCCATCAGCATTTGCTGCATTTTAGTTGATGGATTCATTATTTTTTCCCTTTAGCCAAGTGTAGCGACAAGTCTGACATATTTGGAGATTTTTTTCTGAACAAGTCAAAGTGTGGCCTCTCTAAATGTCTCACATATTCAGGCAAATTATGATTAAAAAGTGTGTTTTTTATTAAACTGTGTTGATCAGCTGTAAGACTTTCTGGTTTATCTGATTTAAACTCCATTTCCACGCGTGTCTGCAGGCCCGCGGACAGTCGATGTGCATGCAGTGTGTGACAAAGAGTGTGTGTGCGTGAATATGAGTGAGAGTGTGTGTCAGTGAGTGAGACAGGCCAGAGGTAGAATGGTAGAATGCAGTATTCAGGGCAGATTAAATGAGGGTTTTGTTCAGTTTGCTCCAGATGTTGAGTCTATGTGTTTTATTTTTACATTCTTGGCCTGCGGCCCGTATATATTTTGGATTGGGCAGGGAGTATATAATATCAGTGGAAAATGCTGCGGTCTGGTACCTTTTAAATAACATTTCCTCCTTTTTCTGCTGCTGTCCTGTTTTTCTTTCCATGTTGTCTTTTATTCGGGAATGAGCTTTGAGAGGTGATGTTTAGAAAAGCGCTGAAATGAGACTGGCTGCGGGGTTCAGGGAATCACTGGAGACCCCTACGCACACACATGTAGAACACACAGAAACCATACACACAAGCTGCTAAATCCAAGCAGTGGGTGAAGAGGAAGAAGTTTAGGTCTTAAATGGGAAGGTCAGTCGGGCAGCGCTGCTTCTTGGGGTGGCCCAGCTTGTAGTCGTACTAATATTTGGCTCCCTCAACTTGGCCAGTGGAAGGAATTATACCAAAGGTGCTCAGGGACCCACATTTTGGACTTTCCTTTCCTCCATTTCTGATTTATTTCAGAACAAATCTGGGCCGAAGCGGGCTAAAATCTGCACTAGAGCAGTTAATGGAGTTGTAAAGCTGGGGTAGGCTCCAGGGAAATATAACCACAGGGCTTAAAAGTTCTCTCTCTCTGTCTGTCTGTCTGTGTGTGCGTCTCTCTCTCTTTCTCTCTGTCCTGTGGTGGGCCTACTCCTGTTTAAAAAGCCACACTTCCCAGTCAGAAGCGAACGTTAGATCCCTCACATCTACCCTCATGGTGGGCCCTGTCATCGCTAATCCTGCATGTGTGTGCACTTCAATATGTGTGTGTGGACTTTCCGGACTCTGTCTGGAATGATTTGTTGCTTTATGATCCAAAATGATATACTCAGATCATAATCTGACATTTTAAAAACATACAATAGAGTCCATGATTTCTGAAGTGACATGGAAGCATTTTAAGTGATAAAAAGCAGAGTGATAGAAGAGGTGTTCCCGCCTGTTAGCGTCCTGTTAGCTTATGTTACTCCCTCCATTGTCCTGCTTTCTTTTCCAGAGGTTTTTGTAAAAAGTAGGCACAACAGAGTTATCAAAATTGTGCCGTGGTTAAGCAATGACCAGCCCCTAAAAGAGAAGAGTGTATTGACCAGAGAAGAAGAGCAACTCTCAGCTTTCATGGAGGGGAGGGGGATGAATGAGTGTTGTTGAATGGGAGAGGGGAGAGGTGCTGCGGCACTCCTAGTCTGCCAGAGAGGGTGGGAGGGTGGCGGGGCAAAGGTCAGCGGAGGGGGTCGAGGTGGGTGTGCGGGACGGGTAGTGAAGGATGAGGGAGTGAGAGAGAGACAGCATCTGGATTCAGAGCTGTTTCCCAGCCAAGTTACATTTGTTTAGTCTGAAAGACAAGAGTGCAGGGGAGCAGTGGGGGCAGAAAAAATGTAAGGCCAAGAGAATAAAAGCAGTTCAATAACAGGGGAGACGAAGGAGAGAGCAGGTGTGACTGTGCTTGTCTGT